>KN818331.1:0-23895 GCA_000827485.1 Amanita muscaria Koide BX008
CTGCTGCTTGTAAGGCATTGCCATATTCAACACTTTGGGCATTCACTTTGGCTCCTTGCTTCAGAATTACACTTTTAATGTGTGCTTTCCACTGTTTAACTGCTAGGCACAAGGCATTTCCACATGAATCTCTAACACTGGTTTGGCCTGTTTGGGGCAATAGTGATTTTACTGTATCTAGTAAACCTGATACAGCAGCATGCTCAAGTGGAGTTTCAGGCAAATATCTGTTCACGTCATCCTTTCTCCAGGACTTCCAGTTCTCAAAAGCAATGCTCTCAGGGTCACAAGCCATCAAAATCTGATTCTTCACAGCTGCCTCATTTTTACATGCCAACACATGTCTGTGCCAGAATTTTCCACAATACCCTGGCAAAGTACAAGTCTTCCAATATGCTTCTTCTGTTTTCCTGGAATGATGGAGGTAGGCAAGACACTGCTTTGCCATCACCAGATCTCCATCACCAGGGTCAATTGTCCTTGTCCCTATCTTCCTTGGCTCTTTCAGAAAGTATTCCTTCACTGATGCATGTGCCAGCTTTACTGTCCCATCCTCACTCAATGCCACAAGGCTGGAACAGATCTTCAGTATATCTGTTGGAGATCCCAGCTTTTCTTTAACATCAAGACCATTCTTCTCCACATCAATCTGCACAACAATGGCTAATTCCTCTATATCCAAAGGTTCTATGGCAAAGACAAGCCAATATAATAACTTGACAGCACGCATTTGATTTGTTTGATGTATTCGTCCAAGAATCTGGTCATAAGTGGTCTCCAAGTCCTCAGGAAGCATTTCAAGTGTTCCTTTCAATGCAGCTGGGGAGTTGGCACAACATTCCAATGCATCAATCTGGCAGGCTACCCATCTGAACCTTAAAACAAGTCAGATCAAATTTCAGCACAAATTAGTGCACATTTTACTTACATTCCATTTGCCTTGGCCTTCAGTAACTCTTTGATCTCCTTCTTCAATTCTGAATCCAAGCTGTTAAGCCCTTCTGACTCCTCCAACACCTCATCAATATACTTCTTAATATCATTGTCAACTTCAACTGGCATGAGACTCAGATCAATCTCCTTGGGTGCAACATGCTCAAGTGACTTGACAATCACTTGCTCCTTCCTACTGGTGACAAGCAAATGACACTGGCCAATTTGCCACCCATGTATCCTTTTTAACAATTTTAACAACTCCTGCAATTCCTTGCATTCATCCAAGGCATCAATCACAATATAAGTCTCTTTGAACCCAGATATGAGTTGTTTCAAGAGATCCTCCAGCTGTTGGCCTGAAGGCTTGTCTACTCCATCCTTGCAGTTCCTGTACAACTGATCCACAGCTGTATGGTTGCTTGGATTGCAAGTATACAGCCTCAGAGCCAGGGAGGACAAGAGACCCTCAACTGTTCTCTTCTTGACATCCAAAATGTCAAAATAATAGTATGCCAACCCAATAGGTCCTTTACTCTGCACATTTTCAACAATCATAGAGCTTTTGAACTATTTAAACATGTCCAAACTGAGGAGTTAGTGAACTTACCAGAGAATTGTCTTGCCAGATCCTGCTGCAAGGGGTATAACTACAGCTTGAAAATGGCAAGACAACACTCACATAAACCATGAAGCCACAAGAATGAGTTGGTCATTGTTTTCCAGTTCTCGTACAAAGGAAGATCAAGCAGCCATTTCCCAGTATCACGGTGGCGCTTTGGACAGGCACTATTATGGTTAATGGATGAGTCAGGAGGATCCAACCATTTTTGATATTTTTCTGTCACAACATGTAGTCTTACGTACAACCAAACTCAGAAACATACCTTTTAGTATTGCGAAAGGTGTATTTAATACGGAGTTACAACTAATGAATTGACGAACTCACCAATTTTTCCACTTGCGTCCGTGATAGTGTCTACAAATCAGAAATTTGAATATTACAAAACACATAACGGATGAATGTACACACAATTGTTAGTCTGGTTCGGAGAAATGTCAGAATCGGGCAAAGGGTGTATTTCAATGACATACCACGGTCCCATCACCAATGTTGATACCACCATACAAGTTCCCAATACTGGTACTCGGACCATTTCCGACAGCAGCTGTTTTAAGTGGGTGCGGAGAAGACTGTTCGTTGCTCATGGTGATGGTTCAAAGACAAGAAGCGCAGAGTCACTAGTCACTTGTCACAATTCACCGCGTCACTTCTGTCGCTTCTAGTACAGCACCTTTGACTTCTCTCCTTTTCCCTCTTGTGGTAGTGGCACAAAACAGGTACTGTTATCACTTTCAGTGATGATCAATTGCGATAAACAAATTTCAGGCTGCAGCGTTCCACGTTTTTGGAGCTGCGACCTACGAATTCCAGCTCGGGGGTTGGTGAAAGATTGGGGACAATGGGGAGTTTACACCACCGGCTCTCACCTCTCCTGTTCTATGCGGATGGGCGCTAGGAGGAGACAGATGGAGGCTGACCATTGTCCGCAGCCTCGTCTTGATTGTTCAGGCTCGCTATTAAGTGGTCACGATTCCTATTAGACTGTCAAGTTCCTTCTTCCGCAGGTGATTGTTCTCTTTGTTCGCACACCAATGGAATCTGATGAGCCTCAGTACAGCATTCAATGGGACCTCAGAAAGGGCATACTAATTAGACGCATGGCTAGACAGGCCTCAGAAGTGCGCAAACTTCCGCTTCGGTTATGGTCAACAAACTGATAAGTTAAAATGCGTACTTAGCCCATAACCTTGAATGCGATTCCATCGACCCGGGTGCCAACGCAAGGCCAAGGCTATCAATAACATTCTCCAGTGCTAATTGCAACCGCAAATCGTAGTAGTGTTCATTGATTAGAGAAATGTGCGCAAGTACGTGATACCATCGTATAGTGGCAGACTTGCAAGCTAATTATTGCCTGTGAGCCTCAACGAGCATGGAGCGCGGTATCTGTCCGTCATTGGTCCCATGAATGATGAGAATGATCGGTTGATATGCAATAAAAGTGGGAGAAATGAACGAATGAATCGTTTGATTAGTGCGTAACACGGCTTTTGGGTCTAGTCCTGGTATACCGCTACTCGTGCAGCACCGAGAATGGGCACAATTGGCGGTCAATCTATCAGTAGCAAATGAATGTGTTGGACGTGAAGCGTTGCAAATTGACACGTTTTGATGAAAACGCATGGTGTCCCCCTTTTCACATCCACATATCCTCCTGTCGACCATACGTTTAAATTCCCTGTATCCCGTACGGAATATTATTACATCAGACATCTGGTTCTATATCTATAGTAGTCGCCATCGTCGGTCGCTCTTCTACAGAGCGTGCTGTAGCACATGTTATAGAGGTAGATGTTAAGCTATAACTTGGTAACCCCAAAAATTTGACGCTCCAATCCGTTGTGTGGCAGGAAAGACTTGATATAGGATTAAAAGTCAAACAATGGACTCGTGAGCCCGTAAGTAGCTGATTTTAGTGTGAATGAGTAATAACGAAGGATAGCCGGACAAAATGGAGATATAACGTTAAAAGAGGAAACTGGGATGGGATAAATTGGATTGTATGGAAGCTCCTGGATGGTCTCTTGAATGCGGTCTTCATCATTTTCATCGAGGATGTATGCCTGCTTATCCCTGCGACGCGCCATAAGTAGTGAATTGACACGTCGACGTGGTGGCAGAGTTCGGCAAAGCGTGAAGTTTGTAATGCATTAGAAACTGATATGGGGTTGTATGATTGGTGTTGATTGACATCAAGTCCCTTTAATGTCGTCTTCATGTTTCTCAACGCAGAGACGTCCCTGTGACGCGTCAGATAATGTTAAGTGCAAAGGTAGTGAACTGACTCACGGCAAATCACGACGTTGGTAGAACCGTTAGACCAACGTCATTGAAAAGTCACTAGTTAACATCAACAACCAGGCCATAGTTCACGTCAATCAAGCTACTTTTGAGCGCCTTTCATCTGTCGTTCCAGGGGCACTGGTAGGTAGACCCGCAGTGCGACCACCCTATGTTCCTGAACGTGAACGTGAGGGGGAGAGGACGAGAGAACGTGAAGCGAGAACGAGGGAGTGAGATGGCGCTTGTTGCTGCTGCTAGACATCGTGAGCGTCATAGAGACAGAGATCTCGATCGTGGACGGGAACGTGACCGCGATAATAGGGAGAGAGATCGAGAGAGGGTCGGTATGAGTGGTCGGTTGCCGCTACGTCACAACGAGCCTGCCCCTCGCGAGAGTGGAGTGCACGCATTTCCAGGTGAACACCCTCTGCCCCAAAATCACGTGCATGCTTGAGTCTTCTTTTTTTTCTCTCCCTACAGTTTTAGATTTTCTTCGGATGGCAAATATCTCGCGACGGCGTGTAATAGGACTGCGCAGAACTGCGCAGATCTATGACACGAAAACAGTTGCAAAAGCTTGGTACGTTTTTCGTTTCTGTTTGGCACTCATGTTCTGACGCCGCTCACACTTTGCCAGCTAAAGGTCGATACCGACGATTTGTTCTTCTGGCACTCTTACATCCTATATCTGGGCTCTGCGATTCGTTCGGAATCCAAGGAATGGCACAGGAAGGATATGACAAGGCGAGCGTTGATATGTCGTAACGTTTGCTTTGCGCTGAATTTAGAACCTAGTCTCGTGGATCCATCCTGGATGGTAGTCGCCACCAGTCCTTCCCAGATCGACGAGATTCGCCGTGCCGACGATGATACGCCTTCGCCGCTAGAGGCTGCACGAAATGTACTTTTCTATATTTTCTTTCTCTCTACAATAACTAACTGCTACCCCACAAAGTCACTTCACGCGAATCTGACTATAGGCCCAGAACCTTTCGACGACCCTTTAAATATCGACGTCATCGAGGGACCAAGAAACATTGGCGCGAAGTTTGCTGACGTTCAGATGAAATTGCGGCAGCCTACATGCCTATCAAAGGAGACGCTACATTTTTCGCTAGCGAACACACCATTCTCTTGACGGGTATAACAGCATGACCATCGCAACAGGATGATTGTCAGCTTACCGCTGTGTTAGTACCCTTTTATTCATCCTTATTTATTGATTTAACATAACCCTTGAACATAGACTGTGATTCTGACTGGATGGATTTGAACAAGAGGTTTACACTGGATACGGACAAGACATCTATCCGCCTCATTGTCGTCCCGCCGCCTTGCGATCGTATGTATTTCCCTGACATCGCAGACGGATACAAACATCTTTCTTGTCCAGTACCGTCGCCCCTCTTTTGAGGGATGTACCGAGCGTGGAACCAAACAACTTGAACCTTTAATCAAAGAACATGCTGAACAGGAGGCGCAACACGGGAAGGACTGCCAGGGAGACCAGTTGGTGATTCATATGTCTTCTGGTGAGCTTTACTGATCTGTTATTGGCATAGAACGACGGGACGTTCGGTGTCACGAGAGAACGGCCAAGAAGTACCCTTTTGTGATGGTTAAAGCCATACTCATGACGAATTTCGTGGCCATCCACACTACGACGATGGTAGACATATGCTTGTTCCCTATGTCTAGACTCTGCTGACGATTCACCAAGACGCTCACTTCAAGTATGTTGACGAAGCATCAAGAATACATACAACCTTTGCGCAAAGAGATCAAGATAGTGGGTGCAGCAGAAGGATGGTCAAAGAGTTCAGTTCGTGAGATGTGGAAACTGGAGTTGGCAATAACAGGACCACGGGACGTTTCTCGCACTGATTGATCGTTCTGTCTCTCCAGTACTCATGAACCGAAAAGCGTTGAAGGACTTCACTTTAGCAATGGCATGACAAATCTTGCTGGCAGCATACTCAATCTCCCAATTCACACACAGTAAGTGCTTCTTCGTCTGGTTGGTTGGTCTCTCGGTTCTGATAGATACTCTATTACACAGACCCTCAGAGTTTCGATGGCTTTAGGTTTGAAAAGACGCAGCCAAGAGGGTGAAGAACATAAACACGAGCTCGTAACCACTGGAGTAGATTATATCGTCTTTAGCCATGGACGTCATGGATGGTAGGATCGTTCTATCTGTCTTCGTCAATTGATAGTTGACAATGTCTGATTCAGCCCTGGCCGCTTTTTCATTAAGGTTCTGCTTGCTCGTGTTCTCCTCAAGAACGATTGTCAAGATGGCGGATGGACAGGATGCTCCTTAGAGCAGCAATTTGAAACGGTCACTGGCCCAAACATGTCAGCTAAAGTCGTGTTCCGCAAGCAGGAAGCTTGATATTCTAACTATATATTCATGTATAATACTGTAGATGACTCGGGCATGACCTATAGCACATTGTTGCATTTGACTGGATAAGGCTTAGGCCCGACGTCTCACACCCATTTTGAACTTGTGCACAGACCGATGGGTGCCAATCTAAAAGGTCCACAGATCGCTGACGACTTCATCTCCTTCATCTTCAACTTTTCATCATTTCGTTGAGAAGATCAGTGCTGGCTTTGCGTATTGAAAAGCTATTCCGCAGCAAGCAATCAGACACAACGAAGACATAGTTCACAGATAACATTCATACCGTCACGGAGTGATATATATGATCTAGGAGATTTTCCATGGCATATATATCCAGGTTTTGTGAACGCTTCGCACGAGTGGTAATGTGATCGCTGGTTGTAGAGCTCCCACAGTGAGCTTGACAATGCGTGTGTGAGTAGTGGATTAGGTCCTTGGGATAAGAAAGGGTCTGGATGTGATGTCAGGCAATGGTTACGTTGCGCAAATTTAGGCTCTTGTACCGGTAGACGCATCATCCTCCCTTTTACACGGTGTATCATAACCATCAGCGTTAGGTAACGTTTTAAAATGTGGTAAGTAAAGAGAATAATAATGACAATAGCTACCGGTGGAGTAGACAACGACAACCTCGAAAGACGCTTGAAGTGTAGGTAAGTGCCTGCGGATGTTCAATGTCAAAAGGATGTCTCAGGTCTGGAAATCCAAAACCCACGAGTGAACCGAGGAAGAGCTCCATCATACAGAAGAGACGAGCTCGGCGTTTAAGATGTAGAACCTCGCGATCAAGGAAGGCGTAGAGACGTGTATAGAATGAGGGATAGCGACTATCTCAGAAGTCAATGTTGGCGACTAAATCATCTTTGAGATTTGAGAATACATACTGGTTATAATCCCCGATAAGGATGAATAACGCGTTATACGCCACTGCAAGAGACACCTAGAGTATGGCAACAGAAGCAGGACAAGGCGATTTTTGATCAGCAGGGTGCGAATTGTGTTAAGCGAGCTGTTAGCCGAGACCCGATCACTTTTAGCCGAGACCCGGACAGGGTCCAAATACACCTTGCCGTCCAGATTACTAATACCGGCACATGAACTGATGCATCTGGTTGACAGTCAAACACTCTTGACACTTGAGCTACTGCGCTGCACATACCCATGCGGAACTCCCATGAAGCCCCCCAGCCAAAACGAGTGGGCTGGAATACTAAAAGTACTAAACATCTGTGCATCATCTTGGTAGTCTTCCATTGATTTCTCATAGTCTAATAAACCAAGTTACCAACCTCCTGTATAGTGCTGACAGATGAGTTAGATGGCTGGAGCTGCTGGATTATATACCATTGGGATCTGGGATTTCCGGACACCAACTTATTGCTGATATAAAGGATCGAGATTTGAAGTCATTGCATGACCCTCAGGCTGGAATGAAGGGAGATATACATACATACAGAGTCAGGCTTCTCATAATCATTTTGGAGAGTAGGAAGAATGATCCCTAGCCATATGAGTCATACACATTGATGAAGCACACAGAGGAACATCCATTGCAGATTTTAAAGACATGTAGCAAGTGCCTTGGCTGTTGCAGAGGGATTGCATTTGTGGCTGGAAGGGATGATTTATATGGACTAGGTTTGATGTTAGTTAGTAGTTGTGTTGCTTGACTCGCTCAAAGGGGCAAGATGGTAAAGGTAGCTTGTTTAATTGTTATACAGTGCATATTGATCAAGTGGACTGGTGCAGTGGTGAAAGTGGAATCTGACTCATAGGTGGTGTGCGTGCGTGATAAATCAATAACTGATCACTCTGATCAGATAAGCAGTACAGTGTCTTTTGACGATATACCGTAGTGTTCAGTACTTCAGTGTTCACCATCACTACATGCAACTCATCTACACTGTAGTCTGTCAATCATCCAAAGGTTCATAACCCTTTTCTTTGAGGATTCCACAGAATTCAAGTCAGCATAGTTGATGGATAATCCGATAATGTGTCACGAAGAAATGTTTGAGAATTTTGTATGAAAATCTGAGCTTACCATCCTCAACTTAAGTCGCTCTCACCAGAAAGGAGAAGTCGAGGCCGCCAAAGGAGGAAATCATAGTCTCCAGCAACAACCTGAATGGACAAGGTAGCGTTCACAAATCACACAATATCAATCACATGAAAGATCTTTTATCGCACGCACTCAAATTCAATAATACTATCAATACACGATGTGATGTGTATTCCTACCTTTATTCGTCAGTCAGGAGCATTCATGCATTCAGCTGCAAAGTCTACATCACTTTCCCACATCAAAAACGTCAAGAATCAGATGTATCGGCAAAAGGTACTCACCTTCCTGTGCAGTGGGCACCTCATTGAGCCTGGGTTGATCAATCTTGATGTTGGGGGAGTAGAGGCCAACAAGGTCATCTTGGAAGCTGAAAATCACAAACACGAGGGTCAAACTGGTGAAGATTAGCTGTGATTACATACCTCTGACACTTCTGACATCTCTGACCATCTGGGAGATGTCCAAGGCCTTAAAATTGACTCAAACTCTCAAAAGGCCGCTGCGTGACAACGCTGACAGTTGCTACAACAGTTGTGGAATGCATATGGTCCATTGGATAGAGAGGAACAACCAGGAGATCAAAGAGAAGCAATTGGAGGAAGTGGACTTGACACCAAGTCGACGCGTTTGTCATGCATGTCACGGACGCATCAGTAACAGCTGTCGAAATTGCCTACAGTGTAAGTAATCTACTAAGACTACTATATGAACAGGACCACCCAAACTTGTTCATGTTCATGGTAATTGTGATGGTTCAGGTTCGAGTTCTTTGTCCAGTGTCAATGAACCTGACAGAACTGAACGTGCATAGAATGGATTTGGCAGCGGGCAAACTGCAAAGTGCATAACATGTTTGTTCATATGCCGGTATTAGTAATCTGGACGGCAAGGTGTATTTGGACCCTGTCCGGGTCTCGGCTAACAGCTCACTTAACACAATTCGCACCCTGCTGATCAAAAATTGCCTTGTCCTGCTTCTGTTGCCATACTAGAGGCTAGCGTACGACTCGGACATCCGTCAAATTGAGGTACCACGAAGGAAAGAAAACCCCTACCGTAATCAATACACGAACCAACCCAGGTCAGGTTCGGCATCCCCTCTATGCATAGCATTCAATGCCTCAGCCCTGTTTGCATTGGACATTAATATCAAGCCGTGGCAACAAGGTGAGCCAAGCACCGTTGGCAGGAGGATAAATATAGAACAACACCACTTAGGTCCCGATACTTGTCAGGGATAAACCCACCTAAGGGGCCTTATCTGCGTGATGTCTCCCCCGCTAATTCCATAAGAGGTAATGCCGAGTCCAACCCACTCCATCACCGCCTTTATTGCACACCGAGGGTATGTCCACCACTTCTGCCTAGAATCCTAGTGCATGTCCATCAACTCATCGCTGTACTTCACTAGATTGATGTCCCCCGTGTTTCTTCGCCGTCACTAGATTGATGTCCCCCGTGTTTCTTCGCCGTCCACACACGTTCCCAACAGACCTTCTATTGCCGCACCAGGTTGATGTCAGTGACATTTCTTTGCTGTCCGCACACGTTCCCAACAGACCTTCCATTGCGGGCATCTTTTTCTTGTTTCTGTTTCTGTTTTTCTGTTTCGTTCGAGAATTGTTGCAAATATATATATACTATATTTTTTTCATAGTACATGTACAGCTTTGTACTACGACTATGCAGGGATGTCCATAGGAGTTCAAAAAATGATAACGCTGCAAGAAATTGGGACAAGTTGTGCAAGAAATTGAGACCGGTGCTGGGTAGGTACCATCGGAAGACATGACACCAACAATGACATGCGCGCTGGCTCATGAATCATCAACCCGTTGCAGTGAAACATCAGCTGGGATAGTACTTACTGGGACCAGCTGGAAGATGCCTATGCAGCGGCGCTACCGCTGATTGCCTGGAGCATTTCTGGGCAGTTCTTGATGCTCTGTAGAATGTCCAGGTACCGTGGAGAAAAACATCGACGGTAGGAATGGTGCTGGATTTTGTACAGGGAACATCCCAAGCCCACCATGATATGTGTTCAAGAGGGGACTCCGAGCTGCATTACTACCACCTGATGTCCCTGCCTCGGCTGCCATGGTACCTTGAAGCAACGTTGCGTATGCGGCCATCATTTGCGGTGTCCACGTCGAAACCATCGGCATGTATCCAGGGATGTTTGGGGCCATACCTGACACCTGAGGTGCACCATGCATCGGATGCACTGGCATTTCGGGGACGCCAGGGACAGTAGTGATATTGGGGATTGCTCCGAGTCCACCCATCATGACTGGCTGCACAGTCCCTGGTGGCTGGACCAGCATGCTGGATGTCGCTGGCATCTGTTCACAGTGCATCTGGGCACCTTGAATGAAATTGTCATGCGCTGCCGCTTGTGG
The DNA here is from genome assembly GCA_000827485.1 of Amanita muscaria Koide BX008. Lineage (NCBI taxonomy): Eukaryota > Fungi > Basidiomycota > Agaricomycetes > Agaricales > Amanitaceae > Amanita > Amanita muscaria. The sequence goes on from KN818331.1 coordinate 10,716, forward strand.
CTTATTCAATGGCCTCGGTTCCACTCCTTTTACAGTGTTCAGTATTCTATCTAGTAAAACAGAAGTATTGACATTAAACGCACGTTGATCAATATGAGGGTCGTCACTAATGCCTCTCATCTTCTGTGCAGGCTGGGGAGACATCTCGATGTCTTGCGGGACGTGCTTTGCTTGTTCACGAGGAGCGTTGTCCCTGCAGCTAGGTAGCACTAATGTCAAGTGTGATTACTATAGATAATTATGCCAGTGGAGTAGTAACGACATACCGTTGACGCGCAGACGTGCTTTAGCCTTCCCTTTCCCCTTATTCACTGTCACCTCCTCATCACTGCTAGTGCTCTTGTTCTGGTTGTTTTCCATGAGGGCCTGAGATTCGTCTTCGCTCTCAACGACCCGCACTTGCTTTGGAGGCTTCGTCTGGCTATGGGTTCTCTTGGCTGGGCCGTCCTTCTGCTTCATGCCAGTGAGCACTTCAGTATTGCCATCCTCATCTGTGCTGTCAACATAAGCCTTGCTAATGGGCTTTGTTCGTGTGATAGCAGACTTCATGGCCGTCACCTTGGAACGAGGCGGTGGAGCAGGAGCAGTAGACCCTCTTTGTACTATACGTGGGTGTCCTAGTTGGTCTGTAGCACCATTTGCAAACACGCGTTTGCTGCAGACATGTTCAGAGTTGGCGTCGGGTGCTGCACATATGAGGACCGGGTGGACATTCTTTTTGACGTCTTTGTAGAAACTCAGTTAGTCTAGAGCATCAATCGCCCAATTATATATTTGCATACCTGCCAGGTCTTTGGCCCTGACAAATTTCATAGGATTTGCCGTCGCAACGAGTGCTTCAATGATCAGTGCACGCTCTTGTTTAGTTATATTGCCGACGCCTTTGTTGCGCTGGCCGTTTTCTTTTGCACAGGGGATTGGTGCAAGCTCCGGGTAATTGTCAATGAAGATTCCATGGTCGGCGCAGATTTGTAGAATGTTGACCCAGGGCAGGTTGCCGACATTGAGGACCAGACCAACTTTTGCTATATGATGCACGCTGTTAGGTCTACGTAGATCTTCGATATAGCATAACATACCCGCAGCATTTGCCAGCTCTGCCTTCACCTCGTAGATGAGACTGATGTTACTTTTATTGCTAGGTGCAAGCCCAATGAACTGCTCCGTCGGCTGGATGACTTCGGTCTTCACAGTGATGTCACCTGTGACGTCTTCCATGGCCGCTATCATCTCTGCGTCTTTGGCGATGATCGCGTCTGCCGTAGCATTGCTAGGGAGATCGAACATTATTAGTTGGCTGATGCAGTGTTTCACAATGACGTACTAAGCGTATGTCTTTAGAAGCCCCAACAACTTGTCTTGATCGGCATGTAACCGCTTTACGAAAAACTGATGTCCTCAGTGCCAAGTGGACGTGCTTGAAAATGAAAACAGGAATGTACCTCGTGGGCATCCTTAGCCTCGTAGACAGAGGCTAGACTATGGTTGTGATGTACCTCGTTCCCAACCATTGCCGCTATAAGAACAAAGCCATGGTGACGTTGCGCAGTATCGCCCTGACATTCCGAAGTTAAATACGAAGACTAAAAAGAGTTGACACACATACGAGATTGCAAAGCGTGCGCCATACTTGCCGAAATTGGAGGCTGCGCTGTTGGAGGGTCTTCGCAGGATTTCCCACTTCGGAGTATTGGGCCCAGACTTCCAATACTTCTGGCCAGGTGGTAGGGTATGCATCACGAAATGCGATGTAGGAATCTGCTCGAACTTTGCCTGTTACTGTTGTGGAGGGGTCAAGCCCAAGGCGCACAAGTTCATCTTCTTTGTGAGCCGTGAAGTACCGCTGGTAAATATTCCAAAGACTGCCGCCTCGAGTCTTCGTGGTGTTCCAGCATTTCATGATACTTGAAACAGAAACCTTCGTAAGTTTGGATAGCTGAGCTATCCTTTTGTCGAGCACCAGGAGTTCGTCATCGATCGATTTAAGTGTTTGCAATGACGGCCGACCACCCTTGTTATCGACAAGCGGCTCATGCTCCTGCAGCATCTGCTGAAGCTCCGCTGGCAACACCGTGAGGTCTTCCGCATCAAGATCGAGGTCCTCGAGCGACGTCTCAGTGGGGTTGAATACTGGAAGTCCTGGGAAGAGCTGCGCCGTTCTTGGCTCCTCTGGCTGCCACGACACTGTCTCTGGTGCGTTCATCCAAGGCATGTCTTGAAGTAGAGGTGCTAGTTCTTGGTGTTCTGCCGACATGATGGCGACTGATGGTGCATCGTTGGTGGTGGATGCCGACTGAAAGACCACATCTTCGTCAAACAAAGCTGATGCTGGGGGCAGCTTCACTTGTTCAGATGTCGCGGCCACGGCATGAGCAGGCGTGGGCGTCGTCGCTCGGTGTTCAGATGTCACCTCCACAGCAACGGATGGAGTGATCTCTGCAGGCGCAGGAGTTTTAGATCGTCGGACTTTTGGACGACGTTTGCCGGTACCCATCCTACTGAATGCGTCGTTTGCTGAGACAACAAGGCCAGATACCTCGCTAGTATTCTGGAGCGATGTAGGTAATGCAGTGGACTTCTTGGGAAGCGATCCAGGCTGCCCGGGGATTGAGATTTCTTCAAACCCCAACTCGGACAATGTCTGTGAAAGGCTTCGCTGCCTAGGCCCACCTTTCAACGGAGAAGAAACAGACGGCATGTCTTCAAAGAGTAGCGTCGGGTTCTCTTTGGTGGCTAGGTGACTTGACGGGGGTATAGACGCTGAAGACTCGGCCATCATGGACTGTGCGGGGTTCATCATCAGTGCAGTGCTTTCCGTGATTATCAATTGACTATATTGTTGAAGTAGTTGCTGGAGGGTGTTTTGCGCCATAGCACTCTGATGTTGTATGTTGAATAACTGTTCAAGGGGTGCTCCAGGCCCCGGCTCTAGGATACAGGTTTGCATTTGCTGCTGCAAAGTCTGAATGTGCTGCTGGACGTCCATGATCTGTTTTTGCAGGACCACGGCATACTGTCCAGTCACTGTCTGTGTCTGAGGACTGACCCGGGGGATGATAGCTGACGGTGGCATCATCGAGGCTGACATCACAACTTGATCTGCGTTCACAACAGGCAGAGTTGCAGATGGGACACAGACCTGTAGGATATGTGTCAACATCCTTCGAATAATCATCAGTTTACGGTCACATACTGGTGCTATACTCGTATTTAAGTCAATACCCGAAATCATGGGCATAGCTGACTTTGCACGGGTCTATGGGACATGTCAGTTTACATCTGAGTCCGCGTACACATCGGTTAAGTACCTGTTCTGCATATTCAAGGTTCTTTTCTGCAAGCAATGGGACCGATCCTGGCCTAATATCCGATACACTGATAGCCTCGGGGCCAGTTATGGCCATCTCCTGTTCGACGTGCGCACTGATAGTCTTGGATCCAGTCATGGCTATCTCCTGTTCGACGCGCTGCTTTCGCGCATTGAATGCCTTGACCATTTCCAGCGGCGCTTTCTTCGTGGGCGTGACATTCATTCGGAGGCGCGTAGGAAGCTGCAATGTCGGTGTGACATCATGTTTTCGAGACTTACGAGACAGCATCGGCGTTGTGTCCTTCTCATTCATTTCTTGCAACGCTACAGCTGTCTCTGACGCACTGATAGCATCAAGGACATCTTCATTTTTCATGCCCGGAATTATGTCTTCGACGAAGCCTAGCGCTTGAAATGGATCTTGTACAGTTGAAGGCCCTGCCTGTGGTGCAGGAGATGCTGATGAACGTCCTTTTGTCTGAAAATACATGTTAGAAATGTTAGTTTGTTGTATAGAGTGACTTACCCGGGTGCGAGGCATTTTCTGGGTGAATGAGAGAGCAAGAAAAGTTCTTTGTTGAACGCGTTACAAATGAAAGACGCGAGAACACCGCAGCAATAGGCGGGTAGCAATAGACTATGGAATCCATTGACAGACTCGACGGATATCCTGTAATAGAGTCGGGATTGGTTACGTCTTCCTGTCATGTGTGGCGTCAAGGACGTCTTCGTTTCTAACCAAGGAGATCATTTGTCATTGAAGCAATCGGCACAGGTGCTGCAGTGTCACGGCGGTGGACTTGCTTTTCTCTGAACACGGCATTAGATATGTTGCATTGTCATTTAGAGTGACTTATCTGGGTACAAGGCATGTCCTGGGTGAACGGATGAGAAAGAAAAGGTCTTCATTGAACGCATTTAAAGGATGATGTGAGACTGAGAATCCCATAGGAACAGCTAGGTAGCGATGGACTGTGATTTCCATGTAGTTGACAGTTATAGAGTACCAGGTTACGTCTTCAGTGGCGTACCACCGCGTACATAGCTCAAGGTTTTCACGGCCATCACTGCCTCGGGGATAGCAGCACTGAAAAATGTGATATTCTGCTCGGATATCAAGAAGACAGAGACAATATAATTTGGCTAAGTAATGTACGAACTTGTGGCATGTCATTTTCCGTGATGCGTGGTAGATCGAACCCCCGTAACGTGGCTGCTATCGTCATCAAGACCCACAGACCGCAGTCATACTGGTTGGTTTGAAGCCTTTCCGACTAGATGCAATCAGTATGGGACAGATCAATATGCGATGAAAACATACCATAAGTGATCTCACGGACCAGTTGTGATACATGACGTCCATCTGTTCGCCGTTCTTCTTCGCTACTACGGCAAGCCTTGCAATTAGTGTAGTGATTGCCTTTGTGAATGGGACAGCCCAAGACTTAAGCATAATCAATAACATATACGTGAATCTGGCCATACCTCTATGTCCGCTGACCATGTCTTGGGTCCTTGAGAAAAGCTATCAAAAAGGGTGATGTGACGATCGGCTGCTTGCACAATGGCAAGCACCCAATGTAATTGACTTTCTCGATGTATTGGGAGGATCCAGACTGGCCGCTTCCAAAATCTGGTACCTCGCATGTTTCGCCAGAGGACTTCGTCATTGACATTGTTGCAGATGTGTACAAGGCTGTATGTCGAGAATATGGCATGGTCTTTCTGGCTTGAAAACATAGCTTGAAACAGGGTGGCACACCCGTTAATACAGTCACTACTCAGCCATCGACGTGGCATGGCTATTCGCTTGATGTCTTCTGACTCAAAAATGATACCGACACGGCCATCTGAGCGTTTAACAACAACACGACCATTAGCGTTGTGTGCATGGTCAATGACATCCGTCGTAGGCACCGTACTGAGCTGTTCGAATGCCTTGCACAGTTCATTGTCCCATAAAATGGACGTCTGCAAGCCATTCAGCTTAAGGGATGTTTTACAGGATTAGTGTGAAAGACTAACCGCTGGCTCAATCCAGTGGACATAAAGCTCGCCTGCCATCACCTGAGCTGTCTCTGACATTGTGACGTTCACGTCACCGACAATCTCAACATCAGAATGGGAATCCTCAGCGTGTGATAGTCTCTTGTCTTCCGTGTCTACAGCGTCTATTACCATAGCGTCGTGTGCCAGATCTCCTTCCAACACATTATCAGGGACAGTCTCTCGCAGAGCATTTGGCAGCAATTGTACCGGCCTGATGCGAGTCTCAGAAGGACTAGGTGGGCCATAGTTGTCGTCGTCTTCCAGCTCCTCCTCCTCCAGAATGTCGGCTATGACTGTTTCCTGAGGATCGAGTCCCTCTGGCATCGATGTGCGCATTATATCTTCGCCGTCCTCGGCCGTATTATCCACAGTGATAGTTGTAAGCCAGACATAGTTTGTCGGCACATTGACCCCCGTAATCTCCTGCGCAAGTCTTTCCGCTGTTCTAATATGCTCGTCGAAACGAAGAGTGTTGGCCATAGGGTTGGTCCAGCGTTTCTTCAACAGCAACAGATGCTCTCGTTTCTGTTTCAGTAATACCTGAAACTGAGCATCTGTACCGGGTTGATACGTTAGTTGTGATGTGTAAGAACGGTGTAAGCGAATCAACCTACACTCAGGGCAGCGCAGTGCAAGTTCCGCTGCACACAGTTCTTCGCCAAACCACCTGCATAGATTGTCCGCCTCGGTACCAAGGCGTCGCCTCTCTTCCAGACACCGTTGCTGCTTCAGCATCGCACGGATGCCTTCACGTACTTCCAGTTCATCCAGCCACCGTGCCTTCTTGCTTGGCATAGCACTCACCCAGACATCTTCCATCAGCTCAGAATTATTGTTTCGTAGTTGAGTCAGATCTGTGGGAAGTGGTCGCAGCACAGGGATGTCACTATCTGGAGGGCGCAAGTCCTCCAATGTCTTGCAGTAGTTGTTATACTTGCGAATTGCTGCCATGAGTGCCGGTTTACGCTTTGCGATGGCGCTCCTCGTCTGCTGATGTAGCTTGGTTCCTAGTAAGAGTCAGTTTACTGCACATAGCGTTGTAAGCACAAAATATGACCTAACAGTTGTCCACGTCCACCTACTGCCTGGTCCAATCTATCCCATTCCAAAAAACTGCCGATTGCCTTCTTACGAATATTCATCTTCAGGTCCCGTGCAAGGAGGAGCGTATGGACAAAGGTGATGTCAACGTTGCAGAGGTCTGGTATAGTATGAGGCATGTCCAACGCCCTGTACAATGCCTCTACTTCGTTCTTTAATTGTTCATGCGCCAGCGTGAGCCGCTCCATCACGACAAGGGCATTCTGTCCTGATGTCCCTGAGTCCTTTATTCCCGCTCGTGCCTTGCTAAGTGCTGCATCCACAGCGTCTAAATCACTTTGTAGCGCAAAGACATTATTTAGTTCCTTTTTTAAACGTGCCGGTGCATCTATTAGCAATATAAGTTGTAAGTGATGACTGTCGCTACTAGACTCCACAAGAATAACGTACGTGCTCGAATGGAGAGTTGTGCCTCTCTCTGTGCAGCCCATTCTTCACGCAATTCCTTTATGGGGACATTGCAGTCCTGGAGGACGTCCGCAGCATGTCTGCTATACTGTTCTACCCCTTTGCGTAAGCGCCGCGCAATCCAGTCGCCTAGCTGGTCACGGTGCTCCTCTGCAATAGACATCGCCTGTCGGTCAATGAGCCAAACACGCCGCGAACGCTATCAAACAGTTAGAACAACATCCAGTGCTACATTCACCTCACTCACTGCCGAGTTCCTCTCCACTCCTATGAGACGCCTCATGCGTGACCATAGCCGTTCCGTTCCTTCGCCGTCTGTCAGACCCAGCCCGTCTTGCAAGCGCGGGTTGTAAACGAGTTGGCAGGCCCATTGGTGCCCATACGCATGCATTGCAGCTGTTGCAAGGTGCAAGCGTGCCAAGACATCCCTTTGTAGGATGTCATACTATTCGGGTGATGTCTATCAGAAACCAGCAGCTTAAACAGTAGCAAGGACTTACTGTGTGTAGACTGCGATCCAAGACACATCCTATATCATACAAGACAACCACTGTTGCGCTTGGCGGAAGCAGTGAGAAAAGCCGCTCAATCAAAGCAACAGCATACTTTTGTTGTTCGCCGGGGGTGTCGATGTCTGCAAATAAAATAGGGATGTCATGCCTGCATACCAAGGCCATCAACCCATTCACGTCGCAGCACCTTGTTGCCGTGTTCTGCTGATCACCTTTCGCTGCATGGTATGACTCCTTGCAAGCGTCTATCGCTTCGTCAGGTACCTTGGACGCACAACACTTTGGCTTGGCTTTGCGTGCTTTGTCTATTCGTTCCCCCACCAGATCAACTTCCAGCTTCTGTAAAAAATGCTTCGCATCGTAAAAGTGTAATGTGTCTCCAGACGACGCGAGATGACGATGATGGAAGTTGCCATTGACGGCAACATGGATGTCCCCACCGCTACATCATACATGAGTCAGTGACCAGAACGGCACAGCAATTAAGATGAAATAGAATACCTTGTTGCAAAGGGTCTGCCATGCATATTACCAGCGAAACAGGCAGGGCACAGTTGCCAGAGATAATGGTCACATAGTGTATGCTCCAAATGCGGCCCTGTAGTATTGTTCTTGACTGGCGAGCTTTGCCCCTGTGCATCTCGAGGATGCTGTACCGATTGTGGCGTCTGCAGTTCCTGAATTTTGATCTGCCGATTTGCACTTGGCATTGACGGCGCAGAGGGAAAAGACATCAGGTATGATGTCCGTCCTCCAACTGCTTCTGCCGGGTCACCTACATGACTCGCCTGAGATACGCTCTTGCATTTTTCATCGCACGCGGTGAGTATTTCTTCAGTCTTCTTGTCGATTTCAAGCCGTAGGCAGTCATACCACTGCACTGCATATCCAAGACTCCGGCGAAAAGGGTCCTGGACTGTCTCGCCCTGCGTGTTCAATGTAAAGGCATTTTTTCAAAGTGTTGAATAACGTTGAACTAACCTTTGTATTGAGGACTCGATATCCCCGACGCTTGTAAAATGTAAGCAGAGCGGATGACAGGGCGTTAACTGCATCGCATGACCGCTCGAACAGTGCATGGTACAGTTCAAGCAAAATAATCAATATCGCCATGCGTGGTTGTAGGGGTGCTGACGGAAATAGTCCACTTTCGACAAGGACTTGCGCAACAGTTTGACATTCGCATGCGACAACATTGTACGTTGAAACATCTACAAGTGCCAGGGAGATGAATTAACACACAATACGCTACATCACATTGCATACGTACGGTCCACAAACAAGCAGAAAACCGAGGACGACTTCACTGTACAGAAACTAGGCCTTTGGCATGTACTCTGTAGCTCTTGCGGAGCGACAGCGACCTTCCCCAAAGATGCAGAGATGTACGAGAGAAGGGGATTGACTAATGTCGGTAGAAGGTCTCGCCATCTTTGATAGAGCAGTACGGAGGCAGTGTTCGGACCGGCACACTTGGTCGCATCATGGCTTCGCACATTTTCACTGGATGCAGCATGGGATCCATCATATTCCTGATTGATGTCTGATTCGTCAACATCCATCAGGGACTCAGGAACATCCCCAGTGCAGCATAGCTCTTCAGCCTCTTCCCTGCCCAAATAGCCATTGTTCGGCTCTGAATCATTATGCTGCAATTGTTGCAGCTTGCTGAATAGTTCGGCACGGCGTGCTTCCTGTAACGAAGGGACCACAAATGTATTAGTCTTCTTTATATTTCTTTTTTTGATAGGACTGGGATTGTGAACACCGAAAGTAGGTCTCTTGCTGGACATAATGGTAAGAGGTACTATGGAGCATGTAGTTTAAGCTGTAGCACCTTCGCCTGCCACGGTCCACGATGCTAAGCACATGTCCGGCTACATCGCAAACCTTAAATTCAGATTCATGGGAGACTGGGAATCGCCATCAGTCTCGCTTGGGCGCATGACAGCCATTAGGTTATCTGTGCCGGCAAAGGCAGTGGGGTTTCGTAACAGTATTTCGTTATGTATACAAATGAATGACTTATGCCTACTCACTGATCGATTGTCCATGATGTACCAGGATGTACCGTGTGCATCACACAGAGGAGCCGGGGGACCAGAAGCTGACCTAGCAAGAGACATCTGATGACAGACCCAGACCTCTTAGGTGGGTTTTCGACTGACATAAAACTAGACCTAAGAGGTGCTCGTATGACGTCATACAAGCTGCCTTAGGTCGAGCCAAGCGGGCTCTGTTTTCATTTGCTTGTTCCGCTGATCGTCGTCATCGTCATCTGACTTGGTTTCGGGATTCCGCACCCACCATGCATTCGACTCGGATTCCTCGGTTGGAAAGTTGTCAAGAGATCCAAGACGGAATTTGAAGGAAGGTGTCACTGTCCACACAACGCCTACGCATCATACTGTGTGTGAGTAGAATGAATTGACGCGTCTGTTCGTAAGTACAACGTCCGTCTCTCTCCCCTCGTCTTATCGCACACTGAATTCACACACAGAAATCTGCAACCATGAGGTCCTCTGTCTCAACCTGGTCCCCCTCCACAGCACAACCAGACTCGTCTCAACGAGGCGTTTGAGATTATACGTCAAGAACATGATCTGCTCTTGAGCGAGATGAACATGGTCCGTTCTCAGCTGGATGAGTTGGAGAACAAGGGTCAGTTGCTCTCTTGTAGTTCACACACGCTCTTAACCCTCTCACACAGTCGCAGCTCAAGTATCAGAACTCCACCTTATCCGACAAGCGCTCTATGACCTCGAAAGCGCGCACAATAAAATCAGACAACAGTACGACGAAAAAATCGCCCGTCTTCGCGCCGACGTTGCTCAACAAGCTCAAGTTGCTGCCGTCCAACAGCAGCAACAGCAACAGCACGTCCACCCTTCCCAATCCCAAGCATCAAGACCACCTCCGCCACCACCACCACCACCACCACCCTCTTCTTCCCAACCAGGGTCAGGAACTCAAGTCCCACCACATCACCAAGTCCAAGTTTCGCAAACAGGACCACCACCACCACCACCACCTTTCGCTGTTGGTCGCCAGATCCCTGGTGCTAGCAGCCTCGTCACCATCTCTGGTCCTCCTCTTCCTTCTATACTAGTGTGTCATCTGTGCCTCCAGTTTCTTCAGTACCTCCTCTATCAGTCGTGGGTCCTGCATCTGGAGCCGGTTCATACGGAGCAGAGTCCTACTATGCAGCCAGTACTGCGCGAGGTGATAGAGATAGAGGGGATAGGAACGATAGAGATGGGAGAGATAGATCTGGAATGGCTGATCAACGTGAATCAAAGAGACATAAATCAGAGAGAATCAAAACTGATAGAGGTGAATTATTTTTTCTTCCATAAAACATGAATTGTTCTAACCGTTTCGGCAGCTACAGTATCACACCCGTTAAGCACTGGAATACCCGTCCCAGGATCTGTCTCCGTTTCATCTTCATCTGTCGTTCCAGGGGGAGCCGGTGGACCGGCAGTCTTGCCAGCCTATGTTCCTCAGAAAGAACATGAGCGGGAGAGGGAGAGGGAGCAGGAGCGAGAACTTGTGGAGAGAGAACGAGAGCGTGAGATGGCGCTCGCTATTAGAGATCGTGGTGATCGTGATAGAGGAGACCGCGAGCGTGATAGAGACAGAGATCTCGATCGTGGACGGGAACGTGAGCGCGAAACTGGGGAGAGAGAACAAGAACGAGAGAGAGTAGAGAGGGAGAGAGAAAGAGAGAGAGAAAGAGATGGTATGATGGTCGGTATAATGGGTCCTGGTGTCCATGGTCCGCCTCCTGGTTCAGCTGTCTTTCCTGCTACGTCACAAGGTGCGCACCTTCAAAGAGTGCAAGACTGACTTTTAATCGTGAATACAGGCGCGTTTCCAGATGAACTAGACATCCATAATGTCCCTCCAGAGTATAAACGTGAAGGGACAGACTGGTGCGCTGTTTTCAACCCCAAAGTCAAGCGCGTGCTTGACGTTCAGTTGGTGCATGATTTGGTGCACGAGAGGTGCGGTCGTTTGTTTCAGTCCTTTTTCCACTAAGATTTGGTCCTTGTAGCGTCGTATGCTGCGTTAGATTTTCCTCGGATGGCAAGTATCTCGCGACGGGGTGTAACAGGACTGCGCAGATCTATGACACCAAAACAGGTGCAAAGACTTGGTACGTCCTGCTTCTGCCCGACTACATACCTTTTTCTTAAAAGGATCGACTGTAGTGTTCTGACGGACGAAACAGCCGGGAAAGCTGGTGATCTATATATTCGAAGCGTATGCTTTAGTCCGGATGGTAAACTGCTCGCTACTGGTGCAGAGGATAAACAAATCCGGGTAACATCTCTCCTTTGCTGTCTCCCTCAATCTGACGTGGTTATGATAGATCTGGGATATTTCCAAAAAACGTATCGTCCGCGTCTTTGACGGCCACCAACAAGAAATCTATTCACTCGATTTCTCCCTTGACGGACGTCTCATCGTCTCTGGTTCCGGAGACAAAACGGCGCGTATATGGGACATGGCCAACGCCGATGCGCCTCCAAAAGTCTTGACCATCAACGACCCAGATTCGCTCAACGGCGACGCAGGTGTCACTTCTGTCGCCATCTCACCAAACGGCCAGTTTGTTGCTGCAGGCTCGTTGGATACCATCGTACGCATCTGGGACATCGCGACCGGACATCTTGTCGAGCGGTTGAGAGGACACCGGGACAGTGTCTACAGCGTCGCTTTCACACCTGACGGGAAAGGGCTGGTCAGTGGCAGTCTGGACAAGACACTCAAGTATTGGGACGTCAGCAGTTTGTTGTTGAGCGGTAACGCTAATGCAGTTGCTGCTACTGCGGGAAGTAGTGGTAGTAGCAGCAGCAGCACAAGCAATGGAGCGACATCCGCGAACGGGACAAAGAAGGTTACCGGTCCAGGAACACCAGGACAACAGGTCGTCGTCAAAGGGGAGAAGATCCCGAGTCCGTGTACAATGAATTTCACCGGTCACAAAGTTAGTATCCGGTCTATCTAGTTTCAAATTCTGCCACTCACCGTACACCAGGACTACGTCCTCTCCGTCGCAGTCTCTCACGATGGCCAATGGGTCGTGTCAGGGTCCAAAGACCACGGCGTTCAATTCTGGGACGCCAGATCGGCAGTCGTACAGTGTATGCTGCAAGGACATAAGAATTCGGTGATCTCGATCGATCTTTCACCCACTGGTGGGTTGCTTGCTACGGGAAGCGGGGAGTGGCAGGCTAGGATATGTGCATGTTTTTCTATCATACATGTGCGCCAATTTTTTCTGATTTGGGTTGCTTTTAGGGAGTTATGGTCCTTTATAATTGCCTGCATATCCCGAAATTTCTTTTACGAAGTTGATGGAGAGAGGTATTGAAAAAGAAAACATGTGAAAATGTGACTTGTTGTGTGATATACATACATATAATATATATATTCCTTTTGCTTTTTGTACTTGGTTGGTTTTTTTTCGGTAAGAAATATTTTGATTGTAGATACAGTACATATGGTACAAGTAAAACTTTTTTTTGGTGTTTCGTGTAAGTTTAAACAAATCCCTTGCTACAACTACATTATTGTACATATCCACTGTGGTCAGCAGTTGGGAATTGTCACAGCTGAACCACAACACTCTGGTGACTCCACTCCTACTGTCTGTTTGAAAGGTGAGCACTCAGCAGCTCAACAATGTCCTTGTTACCCCTTTCTGATGCTGCTTGTAAGGCATTGTCATATTTACCACCCTGGGCATTCACATCTGCACCCTTGTCAAGTAACAGCTCAACAATGTCCTTGT
>KN818331.1:94066-104296 GCA_000827485.1 Amanita muscaria Koide BX008
GGGACAAATCAGCGTTTCTTTCAGCTGCGGGAGTAGGTGAAAGATTGGGGAGTCTACACCCAGCTCCCATCCACCACTCTCCTTTTGTTCTATGCACTGCGGACGGGCAGTGGGCGGAGACAGGTGGAGGCCGACCATTGTGCGCAGCCTGTTGTTTGCCAGCGCTCGCTATCAACTTCTCTCGGTTCCTTCTTACACCGGATGATTGTTCTCTGTTTCGCAAACCAATGGAGTCTGATGAAGTACAGCACTGCAACGGGACCCCGGAAATTCGAGAAGGTGATAATTAGAGGCTTGACAGGCCTCATAAGTACGCAATCTTACGCTTCGGTTATGGTCAACAAACTGATGTATACTTAGCCCATAATGCGATTGCAGCAGTGCCAATTCAGAGCCAGCATTCTCCGCTGTGCTAATGAACCACCTATGTATGCCGCGACCGCAAATGTGTCCGTTGACTAGAGAATGTGCACATACGTGATACAACCATTGTATAGTGCAATAAACTTCGCCAGCTAATTACTGCTGTGATTATGCTACTGCCCCAACGAGCATGGAGCGCGGTGGATATCTGGTCCCAAGAGAATCATCGGTTGATATGTTGGCGATTAATCGATTAATCGATCAAAAGGATCAATTGTGTTGGATAGGAAGCGCTGCGACACAGCTGCCTTGAAATTGGCAAGCTTCGTCTCCCTCAACGTGAACCAGGTGTCGTTCAAACCACTTCTGAGCGCCTTTCATATGTCGTTCTAGGGGGCAGTGGCGCAGTGTTACCACCCTATGGTCCTTAACACGCGAACGTGAAAAAGAATGTGAGAGGGAGAGGGAACGTGGAGCGAGATGCAAGTGGAGATCGTGAGCGTCATAGGGACAGGAACCTCGATCGTGGACGGGCGATAATAGGGAGAGAGAACGAGAAAGACTGGTCCTGGGCCGCTACGTCACAAGGTGACCGCCCGTTTCCATGCGGTCATAACTAGTAACTTTTTTTCTCTCTACACTTTTCTGTGTCGATGGCAAGTATCTCGCGACGGGGTATAGTAGAACCGCGCAAACCTATGACACGGAAACGGTTGCAAACACTTGGTACGTTTTCCGTTTCTCTCCGGCACTCACTTTTTTAATCAATAACAGTGTTCTGACGCAGCTCACACTCTGCCAGCTAAAGGTCGATACCGACGATTTATCCTTCTGGCACTCTTACATCCTATATCGGGGCTCTGCAATTCGTTCGGAAATCGGAATGCAAGGAATGGTACAGGAAGGATATGACAAGGCAAAGCAAACATTACAACATATCAATGCTCGCGCTGAATTTAGAATCTAGTCCCGTGGATCCCTTTTCAAGATACCATCCTAGATGGTAGTCGCCACCAGTTCTTCCCAGATCGACGAGATTCGCCGTGCCGACGATGACACTTTCGCCGCTAGAGGCTGCACGAGATGTACCTTTCTATATTTTCTTTCTCTCTACAATGACTAACTGCTACCCCACAAAGTCACTTCACGCGAACCTGACTATAGGCCCAGAACCTTTCGACGACCCTTTCAATATCGAGGGACCATTCACAAGAAACATCGGCGCGCGAAGTTTGCTGACGTTCAGGATGAAATTGCGGCAGCCTTTGAAGATTACATCCCTATCAAAGGAGACGGTAAATTTTCGGCCCACGGACGCACCATTCTCTTGAAGTTGAGGGGTTGTAGAATGGATCGAATTCCCAGCACATACCATGGGCATTGTCTGCAGGGCAAGCAACAGGATGTCGGCTTACCGCTGTGTTAGTACCCTTTTATTCAGCCTTATTTATTGATTTAACATAACCCTTGAACATAGGCCGTGATCCTGACTGGATGGATTTGAACAAAAGGTTTGCACTGGATATGGGCCTCAGTGTCGTTCCCGCCGCCTTGCCATCGCATATACTTCCCTGACATTGCAGATGCGGGGTGAAAACACCTTTTTTTGTGCAGTACCGTCGCCCCTCTTTTGAGGCAGGGGCACTGAGCGTGGAATCAAACATCTCGAACTTTTGATCAAAGAACGTGTTGAACAGGAGGCCCAACACTGAAAGGACAGACCAGTTAGTGATTCGTATGTCTTCTGCTGAGCTACTGATCTGCTATTGGCATAGAACGATGTTATCAGCTGGATGTTCAACGTCACGAGGGAGCGGCGAAGACGTACCCTTTTGTGATGGTTAAAGTCATACTCATGAATTTCGTGGCCATCCACACTACGACGATGGTAGATATATGCTTGTTCCATACGTCGTAGATTCTGCTGACGATTCACCAAGACGCTCGCTTCCCTCATGTATGAAGTGACGAAGCATCAAGAATACATACAACCTTTGCGCGAAGAGATAGAGACAGTGATCGCAGCAGAAGGATGGTCAGAGGGTTCGGTTCGTAAAATGTGGAAATTGGAGGGTTTCATCAAAGAGTATCTCCATATGAGTCTTCGTACGTGGCAATAACAGTATCCCGGGACTTTTCTCTCACTCATTGATCGTTGTATCTCTCTAGTCCTCATGAGCCGAAAAGCATTGAAGGGCTTCTCTTTTAGGAATGGCATGACAATACCTGCTGGCAGCATAGTCAATGTGCCTTATCTCCCACCCGGTAAGTGCTTCTTCGTCTGGTTAGTCTCTCGGTTCTGACAGATACTCTATTACACAGATCCCTCAGAGTTTCGGTAGCTTTAGATTTGAAAGGACGTGCAGCCAAGAGGGTGAAGAACATAAACACCAGCACGTAACCGCTGCAGTAGATTATATCCTCTTTGGCCAAGGACGTCATGGATGGTAAGATCGTTCTATCTGTCTTCATCAATTGATCGTTGACGAAAGCATCGTGTCAGGACTCAGATTCAGCCTTCGCTTTTTCGTGATAAACGACGCCAAGGTTCTGCTTGCTCATGTTCTCCTCGAATACGATGTCAAGATGGCGGATGGACAGGATGCTCCTAAGAGCCGGTAATCTGGAACCCTCACTGGCCCAATGTCAGCTAAAGTCATGTTCGCCAAGAGGCAGCTTGATAATTTAACTATGCATTCATGGATACTATTGTATATGATGTTTTGTAACTCGGACAATGACCTGTAGCACATTTTTGCATTTGACTGGATGAGGTTTAGGTAACACGAGCCTGACACCGCTGACGATATCAGGACTAGTAGATTGGACGACTTCATCTCCTTCAACTTCAACTTTTCATCATCCTCTTTCGTTAGGAAGATCAGCGCCAGTGTTGAAAAGCTATTCCGTAGCGAGCAATCAGAGACAACGAAGACATGGTTCACAGATAGCACTCATACCGTCACGGAGTGATATGTATGTTTTAATCCCTGATCAGGATGAGTAACGCGTTAAACGCCAGGAGACCAACAGAGCTACCGAGCGTACGACATCCGTCAAATTGCGGTACCACGAAGGAAAGAAAACCCATACTGTAATCAATACACGAACCCAGGTCAGGTTCGGCATCCCCTCTATGTACAACATTCAATGCCTAAGCCCTGTTTGCATTGGACATTAAGCCGTGGCACCAAGGTTCGATGAGAAGGGAGTGAATGGAGGTCCGAGGGCTCTGTTTTCATTTGCTTCGATTTACGCCAATCATCGTCTCTAATTCAGAATGTCGGGCACCATGCATTCAACTCGCATTCCTCGGGTGGAAAAGTTGTCAAGAGTGAACGTGTCAGTGCCGGCTGGCTCGGCTTCCACACGACGTCATTCAACCTTTTCCCTGCGACGTGCAGTGTGAGTAGAGTAAATTGATACGTCGATGCCGTGGCAGACTCCGCCACCCTATTCTTCCCAACCAGGGTCAGGAACTCAAGTCCCACCACATCACCAAGTCCAAGTCTCGCAAACAGGACCACCACCACCACCACCTTCCAGACACAAAACCGATAGAGGTGCGTCATTTTTTCTTCCATAAAACATGACTTTTTTTAACCGTTTCGGCAGCGACAGTATCAGGGCCGTTAAGCGCTGGAATACCCGTCTCAGGATCTGTACCCGTTTCTTCTTCATCCGTCGTTCCAGGGGGCGCTGGTGGACCGGCAGTCTTGCCAGCCTATGTCCCCCAGAAAGAACGCGAGAGGGAGAGGGAGCGAGAACTTGTGGAGAGAGAACGAGAGCGTGAAATGGCGCTCGCTGCTAGAGATCGTGGTGATCGTGATAGAGGAGACCGCGAGCGTGATAGAGACAGAGACAGAGATCTCGATCGTGGACGGGAACACGGCGCGAGAATAGGGAGAGGGAACGAGAACGAGAGAGAGTGGAAAGAGAGAGAGAAAGAGAGAGAGAAAGAGACGGTATGATGGTCGGTATAACGGGTCCTGGTGTCCATGGCCCTCCTCCTGGTTCGGCTGTCGTTCCTGCGACGTCACAAGGTGCGTACGTGCAAAGATTGCAAGACTGACTTTTAATCGTGAATACAGGCGCGTTTCCAGATGAACTAGACATCCACAATGTCCCTCCAGAGTATAACCGTGAAGGGACGGACTGGTGCGCTGTTTTCAACCCCAAAGTCAAGCGCGTGCTTGACGTTCAGTTGGTGCATAATTTGGTGCACAAGAGGTGCGTTATCTAACGTCTTTCCCCCCCCCTCCTAACCTTTTGGTCCTTGTAGCGTCGTATGCTGTGTGAGATTTTCCTCGGATGGCAAGTATCTCGCGACGGGGTGTAACAGGACTGCGCAGATCTACGACACCAAAACGGGTGCAAAGACTTGGTATGTCCCGCTTCTGCCCGACTACTCGCCTCTTTTTCTTAAAAGAATGGATTAAAGTGTTCTGACGGACGAAACGGCCGGAAAAGCCGGTGATTTATATATTCGAAGCGTATGCTTTAGTCCAGACGGTAAATTGCTCGCTACAGGTGCAGAAGATAAACAAATTCGGATAGCTTCCGCTTTCCCTCTCTCCCCTCACATTCTGAGACGTCGTCCTAGATTTGGGACATTTCCAAAAAACGTATTGTGCGCGTCTTTGACGGCTATCAACAAGAAATCCACTCTCTTGATTTCTCTCTCCACGGACGCCTGATCGTCTCTGGCTCTGGGGACAAAACCGTGTGGCCAACGCCGATGCGCCTCCAAAAGTGTTAATTTGGGCCATTGGCGGCCAACAGTAAGAACACCGAACCAGGCAGGTGGGAAAGGCTGACTAAGGTAGGACTGAGTCTATCATGTCTGTGCTACAGGAATCTGGATCATCGCTGGCCTCTATCATCGGCCCCTACCAAGAGTTCTTAACAGGGTGGCAGTCGTTCAAACTCTCCTCTCCCATATTCCTACCCTTTCAATGGCATGCAAAGTTTTGGGGGAAGAGCATGGAAGATGAGGAGCAACAGTGGCGCGACGCCCAACCTCCTATGTCCGTGGAAGGAAGTGGGCTTGGTGGCGATGAGCCTATGAACGTGGATACGAGCGAGGGAGAGGACTTGGATGACGATTTTATCAAAGGTTGCTACTCTCTCGAAATCGGCATCAAGCGTCTCCGGATCCCCAGGGTTTGGATACGTGCCGAATACATACGAATATACAATGCTCTCGAGGCTTATTACCAAAAGCGGCCTTCAATCCTCAATCAAGCACCAGCCGCCGTCATTACAGGACAACCAGGAATCGGTGAGTCCTGATATCCCTTCATCTTACGGGTCGTCCTAACTTTACGTGCAGGGAAAAGTTTCTGGATCTACTATGCTTTACGTCGACGTCTCGCCGAAAGGAAGCCAGTCATATGGTACCTGGATCAGACACGTTATCTGTTTGTGGAAGAAGGCGTTTATAAAGTTCCCAACGAGTTTAAGGCCTCTCATTTTCAAGTCTTCGTCTGGACTTTGGTAGACTCAGATGAGGCTAAGGAGGGGGTTCCGAACCATCTTGTCACGCATGAAACCCAACACTTTGTGATATATTGCACCTCTCCGGGGAAAGAACGGTGGTCTCGTTTGCACAAGACCGTTCGTGCCCGTACTGTTATCATGAACCCATGGAAGCGTAAGGAGATCCTCCGAGTGTGAGTTATATTTTTTACCGTTTATAACATCATTCTGTGCTCAAGGCCGGATAACATCCAGTGTATCAACGTTGTCACCTGACGCCATTAAGCGCGCCAATGAAGTATTTGATCAATTTGGCCCAATCCCTCGACTATGCATCGATTACCTGGATCTTGACTCGGATTCTGACTCGGATCCTGACTCGAATATTCGGATAGAGCAATACAAAAAGGACGTTCAGAAAGCCATAGCAAGTCTTAAGTTAAGCAAACTCGAGCAGTTGATTGAAGACTCCAGTTCTCTTACCATAGATGGACTCTCTCACAAGATTTGCCTTATCAGCCGCGAGGACAGGGAGAGTGTGTACAGCAGTGCCATTGTGTCTCCCATCACTTCAACCATCAAATCGAGACTTGCAAATCATTTTCGAACACTAGAACATCGCGAACAAATCCGCTTATACAAACATTTTTCCAAGGTTCCTGATTCGAGGGCGACGGCTGGTATATTTTTCGAGGCCGCAGGCCAGCGATGCCTTAAACATGGAGTAACCCTTCAGCTCGTTCCAATGGTGCGACTGCCCCCGCGTAAAAGGAATCCTCAGTGGCATACAAGCCACGTTTTCCTTCGTAACGCGACATTGGAACGATCACGTCAACAGGCTTTGGAACAGGGACAATCGTTTATCATTCCGAAAGACTTGCAAATTAAAGAATACGCGGAGGATGGGCCATTGTCACCCATCACACCAAATGTCATCTATGAGCCCGAATTGACCAACCAAATGGCCCTTCATTCTTTTATTCTTATGAACGATCTTCTATACATCTTTCAGTTCACGATCGGCAAGGAACACGGCATTAAACCTGGGCTCATTGACTTGGTTGATAAATATCCGGAGCTTCCATCTATGGACAACTGGCGTTTCGTGTTCATTGTCCCTCCCAAGCACGAGTTGATATGCCCACAGCTACAGAGCCAAAAGTTACAACCTTACTCCGCGGTGATTAATCTTGACAAATGTTACAAGACCTCTTGATGTATTTGAATTAATTAGTCGAATCCTACAAGTAAACTAAATATATTGGCCGTAGGCCTTGTGTGTGATCACTGATTGGATGTGTATAAATGGGAGCATTCTTTGGTAGGTCACGGCGGTTCACTGTGTAGGCTCTTCCGGACATGACCAGCACGTCGTTGCATTTGACTGGATAAACATTAGGCCCGGCGCCTAACCCCAACCTGATGGGTGCCAAATCTAAAAGGCCCACAGATCGCTGACGACTTCGGGACTAGATTGGACGACTTCATCTCCTTCATCTTCAACTTTTCATCGTTTCGTTGGGAAGATCGAATTGAAAACTATTCTGCAGCGAGCAATCAGATACAACGAAGACATAGTTCACAAATCACATTCATATTCATACCGTCACGGAGTGATATATATGATCTAGGAGATCTTCCATGGGACATATATCAAGGTTTTGTAAATGCTTCGCACCAATCGCACGAGTGCCAAGCGGTAATGTGATCGCTGGTTGTAGAGCTCCCACAGTGAGCTTGACAGTGCGTGTGTGAGTAGTGGATTAGATTCTTGGGAAGAAGGGATCTGGATGTGATGTCAGGCAATGGTTATGTTGCGCAAATTTAGGCTATTGTACCGGTAGACCCGTTTACGCGGTGTATCACAACCATCAGCGTTGGGTAACGTTTTAAAATGTGGTAAGTAAAGAGAATAATAATAATGAATAGCTACCGGGAGCAGACAACAACAACCTCGAAAGACGCTTGAAGAAAGATTGCTATAGTTAAGTGCCTGCGGACGTTCAATGTCAAAAGGATGTCTCAGCTCTGGAAATCCAAAACCCACGAGTGAACCGAGGAAGAGCTCCATCATACGGAAGAAACGAGCTCGGCGTGTAAGTTGTAGAACCTCGCGATCAAGGAAGGCGTAGAGACGTGTAGAATGAGGGATAGTCACTATCTCAGAAGTCAATGTTAGCGACTAACCAATCATCTTCGAGAATACATACTGGTTATAGTCCCTGATCAGGTTGAATAACGCGTTCAAGTTATACGCCACTGCAAGAGATGCCTAGCGTACGACATCCGTAAGATCGCGGAACCACGAAGGAAAGAAAACCTCCAGTACCGTAATCAATACAGCCCTCTATGCATAACATTCAATATTTGTCAAAGCCCTGTTTGTGGCGGTGTCACCTTCAAGTTGGACATTAAGCCGTGGCAACAAGGTGAGCCAAGCGCGATGAGCGACAGGCTGTTGTGTGGGTTCGGAACTCCGGCCCGGAAGCGGAACTTAAAGCGGCTCTGCTTCGATTTACGCCAATCGTCATCGAGTCATCGTCTGACAATGTCATCTGAACGAGAGAGGCTGGAGAGAGAGAGAGAAAGAGAAGGTATGATGGTCGGTATAACGGATCCTGGTGTCCATGGTCCGCCTCCTGGCTCGGCTGCCGTTCCTGCTACGTCACAAGGTGCGCACCTGCAAAGAGTGCAAGACTGACTTTTGATCGTGAATACAGGCGCGTTTCCAGATGAACTAGCTTCAGAGTATAAGCGCGAAGGGACGGACTGGTGTGTTGTCTTCAACCCCAAAGTCAAGCGCATGCTTGACGTTCAATTGGTGCATAATTTGGTGCACGAGAGGTGCGGTCGTTTGTTTCAGTCTTTTTTCCACTAAGATTTGGTCATTGTAGCGTCGTATGCTGTGTCAGATTTTCCTCGGATGGCAAGTATCTCGCGACGGGGTGTAACAGCACTGCGCAGATCTATGACACAAAAACGGGTGCAAAGACTTGGTACGTCCCGCTTCTGCCCGACTACTCGCCTTTTTTCTTAAAAGAATCGATTAAAGTGTTCTGACGGACGAAACGGCAGCCGGTGATCTGTATATTCGAAGCGTATGCTTTAGTCCAGACGGTAAACTGCTCGCCACAGGTGCAGAAGATAAACAAATCCGGGTAACGTCTGCTTTCCTTCTCTCTTCTCTCTTCTCTCAATCTGATGTGGCTATGATAGATCTGGGACATTTCCAAAAAACGAATCGTGCGCGTCTTTGATGGCCACCAAGATGAAATCTACTCTCTCGATTTCTCTCTCGACGGACGTCTGATCGTCTCTGGCTCCGGGGACAGAACTGCGCGTATATGGGACATGGCCAATGCTGATGCGCCTCCAAAAGTGTTAACCATCAACGATCCAGACTCGCTCAACGGCGACGTGGGCGTCACCTCTGTCGCCATCTCACCAAACGGCCAATTCGTCGCTGCAGGTTCGTTGGACACCGTCGTACGCATCTGGGACGTCGCAACCGGGCACCTTGTCGAGCGGTTGAGAGGGCACCGGAAAAGTGTCTACAGTGTCGCTTTTACACCTGACGGGAAAGGGCTAGTCAGTGGCAGTCTGGACAAGACTCTCAAGTATTGGGACGTCAGCGGTCTGTTGTCGAGCGGGAACACTAATGCAGTTGTGGCTACTGCGGAAAGTAGCGGTAGCAGTAGCAGCAGCGTGAGCAGCACCAGCAATGGAGCGACATCGGCGAACGGGACGAAAAAGGTTACCGGTCCTGGGACACCAGGCCAACAGGTCGTCGTCAAAGGGGAGAAGATTCCGAGCCCGTGTACAATGAATTTCACCGGTCACAAGGTTAGTATCCGGTTTCTCTAGTTTCAAATTCCGCCACTCACCGTACACCAGGACTACGTCCTCTCCGTTGCAGTCTCTCATGACGGCCAATGGGTCGTGTCGGGGTCCAAAGACCGTGGCGTTCAATTCTGGGACGCCAGGTCGGCAGTCGCACAGTGTATGCTGCAAGGACATAAGAATTCAGTCATCTCGATCGATCTCTCACCCACTGGCGGGTTGCTTGCTACGGGAAGCGGGGACTGGCAGGCTAGGATATGTGCGTGTTTGTCTATCACACATGCGCGCCCGTTTTTTCTGATTCGGGTTGCTTTTAGGGAGTTACGGTCCTCCATAACCGCCCGCGCGTCCACTCACTCCCGAAATTTTCTTTTACGAAGTCAATGAAGAGCTGAACCTTCAACTAAATCCATACTCCACTCCTACATATAAATACCTATATCCCCTCACCTATGTAGGAATATCATTACATCTACCTAGTCGACAGCCCTTCTACATAACGTGCTAAGCATCACATACAGGTAGACGTGAAACAACAACTGGTAACCT
>KN818332.1:0-39792 GCA_000827485.1 Amanita muscaria Koide BX008
GTGTCAGCTGTACCACTTTTACATGCCTTCGGCCGGACATGGGTTGGGACCACTTTTTCGCACATTTGTACATGTCGGTAGAACCAGTTTTACGAGGGTGGCTGACTGAAATATGTGAGTGTACGACATACGTTCTTGAACTTCAAAACATGTATATAGTATATACATATAATATATTGGGCATGAACTTGCTGCACCTTGGTTTGCACCCGAACTGAACCAGCTGCACCCGAACATCTGGGTGTGTGTGCAGGTTTATTGCTGGGCTGCACTGCACCTGGATGTGCGTGTGCAGGTTTGGGCCAAAAGTTGCCAAACCTGCACAACACCGAACCCCGGACAGTATAATTGCTAGTATGCTATAAGTCATTAGGTTCCAGCTCTTACAGGTGCGCACACAGGTAGGGGCATGCAGGGTACCATCATTCCCTTGCCAGGGAAGAAGTTCCCACGCCCGGCGAAAAGAACGAGTAGGTGGAAATTAGGCCGAAAAAGTCCTAATTAGCGTTAATTAGGCAGAAATAGCAACGGGGGTTTTTCCTGATGAATATCAAACGTCTTATTGTAAGCTGTGCAGTGCAAGTTGCTAGCCAACGGTGTACAAGACCTTGTCATCGACATCCAACGTGTCATCCTCCTCTGCTGCTATGTAATATATCAGAAAGCTATGCAGGTTGCTAGCCAACGGTATACAAGACCTTTTCATCGACATCCAACATGTCATCCTCCTCTTCCACTGAAACCCCCTCACAGGTACCACCTCTCATTTCAGAACCACCTTTCATGAACCGTGGAGATGCGCAGAGCAGAGAGGCCGAAGGCCGACTCGGAGGCAATCTTGACTTCGCAATCTCTACAAGCGCCGGGGTATCGCAAAAGAACCGGATTCTGTCAACCGCATGGAATATCAGACGCCTTATTATAAGGTGTGCAACTGTTGCTAGCCAACGGTGTACAAGACATTTTCATCGACATCCAACATGTCATCCTTCTCCACTGAAACCCCCTCACAGGTACCACCTCTCATTTCAGAACCACCTTCCATGAACCGTGGAGATGCGCAGAGCAGAGAGGCCGAAGGCCGACTCGGAGGCAATCTTGACTTCACAATCTCTACAAGCGTCGGTGGTATCCCAAAAGAACCGGATTCTGTCAACCGCGGAGAACCAGTTGTACAAAGAGAGGAGGCACCGACTGCACAACGGGCGTCAAATGCCAACAATCAAATTCCCCTCACCCAGAATCCTGGGGTTAGTAGTAATACAAGCGGTGGTGCTCGTTTCCAAACCCCACACTTCACCGGAGGTGGCCACGCCTTCGGAACCAACAGCACTGTCAACAACAACAACACCTTCACGATCATTCGGTCTGGAGGTGAGCACGGCTGCCAATCTCTCACCTCAAGCTAACAAGCTAACGCACAGCTTAGATGGCCAATTTACAGAGTCTCAAAGGAATTTGGTACACCGGAGCTATACATCCCAGTCAAAGGCTAACCCGATGTGTGTAGATATGTGATTTTATAGCAAACCATGCCAACTTGCCAGACATCAATCACAATTTGAACCGAAATTTTCTGGCAGGTATTCTCGGATGACAACGCTGCATTTATTCTCACATATTCCACACTCAGACTCAGTCAATCATAAATCTACCACGTGCCGAGGCTGTTTTCGACGATTATCAAACCAAGAAGAAGAGCGGACCATGCTTTGAGGGCACAAGAGTGGCGCTTCTCCGAGAGATGGCAGAATGGGTCACCGGCCTAGACGAGTCCAGGATGTACGTGTTATCCGGGCTGGCTGGCATTGGGAAATCCACAGTTGCATACACCGTTGCATCACGAGCAGCTAACCTCAATCTTTTGGGTGCTTGTTTTTTTTTCTCCCGAGACGAGAGCGAGCGCAAGAACGCGAAAAAGTTCTTCACCACCATCGCATATCAACTCTGTCTCTATAACAAAACATTTGCCGAAGCCATCGGGAATGCGTTGCAGACAGATGATGGATTTGCCGCAATAACGAAAGGCCCTCAAGAACAGTTGCAAGCCCTTATAGTGGACCCACTGCAGAGCGTTGTCCAGTCACGTGCTCGGCCAATACTCGTCGTCGTCGATGCACTCGATGAATGTGACGAAGAAGACGCGCTTTCTGTTCTGACCGGGTTGAAGCAACTTGTCCAGGCCTTACCGTCATTCAAGGTCATTCTGACAACACGGCCGCAGCCGCGCCTTGATCGTTTCTTCGGCAGTCAGGATGGCCATAAAGTATTCCATCTGCAAGACATCGAAGATAAAGTTGTTGACGACGATATACGGCTTTACCTCACCCACAGGCTTTCTCTCGAAGAAGTCCAAGAACGTCTTCCAACGAGTCAATGGTGTGCGAGCGATAAGGAGGTAGACGCTCTTGTTCGCGCGGCGGGAAGACTCTTCATTATTGCCTCGACAATCGTACGGATTATCTTAGACAACGCTGCTTCTAATCCTGCAGCTCAGATGCAAGGGCTCCTTGGCTCCTTTGCTCATGATCGCATGCCTTTCAAAGATCTCAATGAATTCTACACTGTTATACTTCGGAATGTTGTACCTGCCGACTGCGATGTCAAAATAGTCAATCGTTATCAATCAATTGTTGGCGCAGTCATATTCCTTCAACATCCTCTTCCTATCACCACACTAGCCCATCTTATCGACACAGATGTAGAGGAAATACGTGCGGTGCTTGTCAACCTCCGATCTGTGATCCTTCTTGGTGACGATGATATACCGCGCATCTATCACAAATCGTTCCCAGACTACATCACGGATTCGAAGCTCTGCCAGGACATCAAACTCCGCATTGATCCAACGATACGCCATATCCAGATCACGATACGCTGTTTTCAGATAATGAACAAGCATCTCAAGCGTAATATTTTGGGTCTTGGTGATCCTGCTCGATTCATGAGCAACGAGGATGGCCTCAAGGCGGATGGGATAACAGATGAGCAGATCCAAGAGAAGATCCCACAACAACTTCAGTACGCATGCGCATATTGGGTCAATCATCTTGAGGTCGCAAACATGGAAGACGAAGCTCTCATGAACGGATTGAATAGGTTCGCACACGAACACATGCTATATTGGCTCGAGGTTCTAAGCCTGATCGGAAAGTTGGACTCGGCTCACTGTGATATTAGTGTGATCCTGAAACTTCAGGTACAGCTTGCTTTCACATGATACATGCGATGAAAAGCTAAAGTTACACAGAAATCGACGTCTTCAGCCTTGCGTCAGCTCTTGTCTGACGCATTACGTTTCATTTCAAAGTTCTATGAAATCATCAAACGATCGGCTCTTCATACGTATTATTCAGCACTGCCCTTCACACCAACAAATAGCCTCTTATATCATCGGTATATTAAAGAGGCAGAGCACAACATATGTAGCATCCAGGGCGGGCCAGAGAAGTGGGATGCTTTCGTTGCTAATCTCAGACATGAGCGATCTGTCCAAGTCATCAAATTCTCGCTCGATAGCACTCTTTTTCTTTCTTGTTTTAAAGGCGATGAAGAGTATAACATGCAGGGAAAGTTGAAGATCTGGGACGCAGCCACGGGCACACCCATTTCCACGATACTAGGTCACACTTTCGCAGTAGCCAACGACTTTTCTACAGTTGCTTCATCCCAGGACAATATCGCAACGCTCTATAACATGAACGGGAGCCCATGCGGCACTATGTTTACTACTTCGTCGAAGATTGAAAGATTGGCTCTTTCATCTGAAAGTAGCCGGGTTGCGGCAGGGTTGTCTGATGGAACCGTTTGGCTATGGGATGGGAATGCTGAATTAATAGACAGGTTCGACGACTTTCAACAGTGGTCTCGGCTCAAATTTTCCCCCACTGGCACTAGACTTGCCTATTCGTCCGCAAATGGTATCGTTAAACTGCGAGATGGGATCAGCGGGAGATTCATCGCCGATCTGCGATGCGGATCCATTCACGAGTTCGAATTCTCGGGTGATGGCTCCCGACTCGCTTCTGTGTCACCCTATGACAGCTTGACACTGTGGAATAGTGAGAGTGGTGGGCTTATTGCCTCCCTCAGGGGTACCGGTGTAGTTTGCCGCTGCATGGCAATCTCAGCAAACGGAGCTCTACTTGCAACTGCATATTCTAAGGAAGTGACGTTGTGGAGCGAGAACCGTGACCACCTGGCCAAAATCAAGGTACTAGAACTTCGAGGCACACGGCGATCGATGACCTTCTCATTGGAGAATATCCTTGCAATCGCAACCGATGATGCTGTTGAGCTCTACAACGTCAAAACCCACTCCTTCATTCACACCCTTCCGCTCAGCGGAGGGTATATACCACCGGCTTTCTCACCAGACTGCACCCGTCTTGCCGTTGAGGATGATCATCGCAATGTGAACCTCTGGGATATTCGAGGTATCGACGCTTCCGGTCCTCCCTCAAAAGGAAATGCAACTGCTGTCACTGCGTTGACTTTATCACGAGACTGTTCGCGATTAGCTTGCGGGTTTATGGATGGTACAGTTGAACTGTGGGAGACAAGCCCTACAAAGCGACGAATTGACCAGTTAACCCTCCGCTCGAAATTGAAAGCAATTTTCTTTCGCATTTTCCACCAATCTCGTTACAAGAAATCGGTTGGGACACTTGGGTTTGACCCCGATGGTAGGCTGTTCGCTTCTGGATCGTATGACGGGACTATCAAACTATGGAATGGTGCAAATGGGGTATCGCGTGGAACCCTCACAGTGCCTAGTTCAGTGACAGCGGTTGCACTCTCGAAGAGTGTACTGGTTGCTACAGGGTATGGTGCTGATATCTCTCTGTGGAGCCTTGACATGCTATGTCCCATTCATACCTTTAAGAAACACACTGGGTCTGGGGTATTCAAAGTGTCGATTGCAGATAATAGTACCCTTATCGCCGTCTGCCTCGATAGCCATGTCACTCTGTTTGATGTGGTGAACCGCAGAACCATCCGTACATTCGACTTCGCTTCCTACACTCACACAATGACATTCCTACCCGACAATTCGCACCTCGTGGTACAGTCCGACAATGGTGTTTTCCGATCATTCAACCTTATCAACAACCATACCACAGAAGGTCCTACACTCGAACATCTTGTCCAGCTTCCCAACACCCCACTCTGGCATGGTGTTCCCATCTGGCACTGTCGAGAAAAAGGGCAGCACTACTTTGCAGCATTGTTTTCTCAACATAAGAACCCTGTGCCCGTGTTATGGATTCCCAAACAAATTTCTGTGACAAAATGGACCCAGGGATCATCCATGATTGCCTTAGGTTGCGAGGATGGGCGTGTTATCATTCTACGACTACCTACCAGCCATGTTAGCTGATCGTCACTATGCCTGCATTTGTTACTATTCACATGTACAATAAATAGCGGCAATGACTCGACACAAACAAGATGATACCTTACCGCCCTGATTAACTTGCTCAGGAAGCTGTTACTTGCGGCACTCATGGCTCATTGGCTTGAACATCGGTCAGTTTCAGACAGTCCAGCAAATGGAATGTCATGTTTTACTCTGTGTTCTCATTATCATCAACACGCTGACAAAATCTTTCTTTGAAACTGGAAGAAGGTTGCTCTAAAGGAGCTCGACCCTCTGATCCCGAGTCTTTCGCTAAGCGCCGATGGAACGACTCTTTCAATGCATTTATCATTGCCTTCGGGTGTTGCACCATTCCGTCCGGACCACTGCAGCGGGGCATAAAAGGCCAAAAAGAAGGGCGATGTCAAGACAGAAATAAACTACTATAAGGAAAGCATCACACTATCACTGACTCGAGGGTTAGCAGATCTTACTGGTGGTCGCACTTAAGCTGACTCAATTAGCTCATATTTTGTCGCAAATCCGTCTGGAGGACATGAAGCGTTCAATCTGCACGTCTCCTTCAGTTTCATTACATCAACAAATCCAGCCAAATCGTTATTGAGATACAAGTTAGTGGTCAGTGGGCATGGCGTTGTGTTCGTCCTCTGCGTGGCGCTAGGGCGCGACGATTCGCCGACGAAGCTGTCATGAGAGAGGATAATCCCTCCGTCCACATCCTCCACAATGATGAGGAATGGCTCCGAGATCGGGTTTAATTGTCAACTCAAACCAGGGTAATGTAAGTGTGACTGGCTGAATGAGCCTGGAGCTGCTGCAGCTGCCATATGAACGAGACGTCCTGCACCGGGAATGCTGAAGAGTGTGATGGCTGCAAATTGAGATACTATTCCCTGTTCCCAAGCCGCTAAGCGTACAGTTTACCTCGCTTTCCAGACGACCATGAACTGACAAAGTGGTGACATTGACCGTCTGTATGATCGGGATCCAATGCGACCAAGCTCGAGGAGTCAGTGCTTTGCGTGAGTATTTATGTATAATGTCTGCCCGCTTTTTGTTCAGGGCCGTGACACGTGTGTGCGTTTCCACTCAATTACTAGAGGCCGCGGCTAGCGCCCACGCGGACCTTGCCGCTCGGAACGGACTGCAGTGTACAGTTCTGGTTCCTTTTCGCACTTCGATTTCACAGACAATGGTAAGTAGTTCAGAACTTTAGAAGTACGGTGTACAAGAGCAATTGACCTCGACGCCTTTTTCTCACTCAATTACCTCTTTTCTTTTCGGTTTCAAGTGAAAATGAGTGGTTACTTGGTGGTCTCGTCTTTTTCCTGCTCCTTTTTTAGCCTCGTTGTTAGAGTTGCGATGCAGGGCTTACCTCCGCAGGTGTCGGTTTCACACTGGTTCTTCAGTTGCATCACTCTCTTTTTGCTTTTGTGGCGAGTTCCCTGTGCTCACGGCCTTAGGAGGCACAAGTTCCATGACCCGTCGAGCAAATTCAACTTGTGCGACCTCCCCTTCGGCAAGGTGACCACATGCTTTGTTTATTTGCCAAACAAATTTTTATTCTGCAAGGTGAATGACAGCAATGTTGTGATAAGCGACTGAATGCGAGTACATTTGGGCTTTTTACCTGGATTTTTATCTCACGCATAGCGTGTACGAGAGGTGATGACCTCGTAGGTTGGGCCAACCTTGCCTCTTAAGATAATTTAGACTTTCTTCCGCTGTTAGATAAGATCTACCTCACCTCAGTTTCAATTCTTGGCGCCATGATGATTATAGATGGTGCATACATCCAGCTGTGAGGTCTATGTTCAAAACGCGGCACTTCCCGATAAATTATCGGTAACTAAACAGCCAAGCGCGTTAAGTCTTAAGACGGAACCGTCACAGTCATGGACCAAGGCATTGTCATTCGATGCCGTTTTCGGTCTCCCTTTGATAGAAGGCATTGGAGGAAATCGCTGTTGAATTTCTTAGTGCCGTCTTCGAATCACAGTTGTCAGTGACTCGGACACGGCCGCCTATTCCAGATCTTCTGCAGAAATCCTGATTCTGCCTTCCAAAAACGATTGAAGCGTGCGTCTCGCAGAGTAACCAGTAGTGAGCCTCTAGAATGCGGGAAGTGGACGATCTCAGTGTATAGATACTGCTTTCCGGACCCAGGACTCGACGACTTTATACCCTGTTGGCAAAAAAATCGAATCGCTCACAAGGGTCAACCAAGTGTCTGGGGTTTTACGATATTCACGATCAGAGTTCAAGTTTGCAGCCGATGTGCTCCACCCCCTGATTCAAGTTTCAACATCGGGTTCAGAGGACGAACACAGCCTGGTAGTCTAACAGGCATTCCAGTTCAGAAGGTCCACCGTAGGGAAAGCTTCGATAGAGTCAGCTGTTTGCAGTTGACTATCGGTCAGCGACGCGCCCCGACAATACTCTCCTTGTTCGGCGACACATCGTAGTCGCCATTGCCACAAGCTTGAAATGCCAGAAGGTTCAAATCGGTTACAGGATCGGGAGGGCTTGTAATGTATTTTACCAGGATATGAATCAGTGGCTTGGTAGGCACTGAGCAATCGGTGCCCTTTTGGAAAAGAATCCTTTCGATAACTAGACCAAGCGGGCAAACTGCTGCTTCGAATTATCTATCGCGGCATTCTCATTGTCAGAATAATTACGAAATAAGTCCCAGTGTCTTCTATCAACTGTATCAACAACTACCACATATACATGACTGCAATGAGGGGGTATGATAGGGTGAGTGTAGAGTACTTGTTGAATGTATATGATGAAATAAGTAGGACATGAAAGATCGTGGAAAGGAACGGAGAACGGAGAACGGGGAAACGGGGCAACGGAAATGAATGTGATCCACCTCGAACCCGAAACAAACTCTAGAGCGCCGCGAGAAGTCCAACTGCCAAGTCCTCCGCCACCGCCGAGAAGTCAAAGGAGAGGGAGGGGGGAAAAGGCAACAAAAAAAAGTTCTTGTCCTCCTTTAGGGTCTCCGAATTCGGAATCCTTGCTTCCAAATCTTGGTAACCTCTTCTCATGATCGCTATGGTGCAATCACTGGGCATACCCCATCTTGATCGGCGTCAACTGCATCTCCAACCCTCCACTTTCTTCATCGCCTCCCCGCGCTCTCCTCAGCGGTCTCAGGTCTCCCGGTCCTCCTCCGTAGGTGTCAAACTGGTAAGGCGGACCATACTTGGCATCCACTGCCAAGTAGCCAGGAGTAGGATTCGGAGAATCTTTGAATGGGGACATGGTTTCGTTGCCTAGATATGCGTATGGGCGGATCAGAACACGTAACTTACGAAAGTAGTTGAAACGCACCGTCAGCATGTAACATCCCCTGATGAGGAACATCGTGGACCCCGCCACGCGTCTCCATTCTAAGCTTCTCGTCGTTCAACTTGTCAGCAGCGGCGGTCGCAGCTGACGCGTCTCCGATACCCGCACGTGTTCCCCATCCGGTCTATCCATCTTAGTCAGCCACTAATCGAACAAAAAGAAAGATCTGCACCTCATGTAGCGTGCACAGAGCATACATCTTCATCACGGCAAAGTAATACCCAAACAGAATGAACGCGGGTACATAAATGATATCTTGTGGTCTATACCACAGGTGGGGTAGAAGTTTTGCCGTGCGTGTTGCTGTGAGCCAAACCATGTATGACAAAATGATATTCCTGTTGAATAATGATTAGTTAGTATATGCACTTGATTGTTAGCTAAATGCGCTTGATGCATATGTGAAACGGCGTATCTTCGGGCTGTATCAACGCCACGGATACCTATGTCGTTATGACAATTACGACGTTATCCCCTTTTTGCCACCCGCAGCAGGAGGCGGCAAAGTTGCGATCCGATTACACGTAAGAAACGGAGAAGAAAAGAACTCACCACCACGGGAGATGGTAGCCGCCACCATCCGCTGGTTTGGTACTTTTGTAAATCAGATACGCCACAAAACACGGACCAACCAGTAGTGTTATTGGATTGAACAGTTTGTCGACCTGTCGGTATCAATTATCAACAAGAAAGTGAGGCAGAGCAGAAGCAGGCACCGTACCATGGTATACGCAACATATGGATGCGCCGTCCAAACGTACCTCTCCATAAACAAACTTCTCAAATCCGACCTCCATGTATTTCTCGTCCACCTCAACACCTGTTTCAAGAACCTCCAATTCGGCTTCATTGTGCTCAACAACTCTGCTTCAGGGCAACACTGAACATATGTGCCCCACCCATGACTAACCATCCACCTCGTCAAGAACTTGTCGTCCCCGGAATTCAGCTGATACTTTCCCAACCAATAATCGTGCGTAAATCCGTGAAGGAACTCTGGGTCTTTTAAGACGACCGTCCGATACGCCGCTGTGCGTCCAGAGAGACAGGGGATACCGCCATCAATATGCGTGGACGCGGCAATCTCAACATTACGCATTGAAAGCCTAAACGCCGCCAACACCTCCCAAACCGTCATCTTCTCTCCGACAGATTGAACACGCTGACTCGTCCCTACGCCACCAATCTTCTGGTCTTCGAAACATGCAAGGACGTAAGGCAAGAGAGTAGGCGGCCAAATAGCATCATCGTCCGCAAAAACGATGATATCCGTCGAGGTGTTTCTAATCCCATGTACCATCTGTAATCTCTTATTCGCAAACGGAACAGTGAGCACGCGGATACGTTCTGGATCGACAGAGTTGGCGAGGTCTTGGAGAGGACCGAGCATCTTTTCTTCGGTGACAATGATGATTTCTTTGGGATTTCCGACTAGCCAAGAGTGTGCTGCTTCTTTGAACTCTTCCCCTGCGTCAATGGTGGGTACGATTATTGTCACATCTTCGGAGGCAATGTAGGTTGGGTTTTCTGGTAGGGGTACGGGGCGGTACGTAAAGGCGGCAGAGAGACGGATCATGTACCATAGGTACCGGAAGAATCTATGGGCGTTGGAAAGACCAAGGTTAGCGTCCTATAGCAGAAGTGTAGATGATTGTAGATAGTACGGACCCAATGACACCAAATGGGACGACTTGAGAAAAGTTATTGAGTTGGCGCTCATCGACACATGGTAATATAGGGGGCCAACTCACAGACAGGAAAGTCATCTGAAGTTAGATAGAGCATCTAGCTCTCCAGGTCGTTGTAAAAGAGCGTCGAAATGGATATAGAGGATATTGAAAGGTTGGCGGGCGAGATGGCGGAATGCAGCCGTTGACGTTGGTAAAAGTCCAAGCCTTAGCAACTAGCTACTTTCCACCTTTGAATCGGAGATCGAACTTTAGGCGTGAAAGTGAGCAGGGAAGTTGAGTCTCCGATTATACTTGCTGTGGGATGCCGATGACCCGAGTGCCTGTCAATTGATCATCAACATTTCCCCCTGCTGCGCATTCCCAAAAAATATCAAAC
Source organism: Amanita muscaria Koide BX008 (assembly GCA_000827485.1). Lineage (NCBI taxonomy): Eukaryota > Fungi > Basidiomycota > Agaricomycetes > Agaricales > Amanitaceae > Amanita > Amanita muscaria. Next base: position 10,808 of record KN818332.1, read on the forward strand.
AATGCCACTACTGGCCTAGCATTAAAGCTACAGTTGAATCTGCCTGCCTTCACACTAATGCCCGTAACCAAACGAAACTGAGCAACCACTAATTTGACAGTCTCCTCCTCGTAGTTTCTTGTAAGCAACTGCCTGGCTTCGCCATGTCTCGTCAGTCTGGGAGTGGCAAACTAGCAAGCGATACTGCTTTTTTTGGTCGTAAGCGGCGAAAGTTCGGATCCATTGGTACAGAATCCTGTGTCTTTGGTGTTGGATAGCTCCCGTGATACCAATTACCATCACCCCCCATACCTGGATGTCTATACACAGCTTTCCAAACGCCACAACGCCTGAAGACATGAGCGGGATCGCCCTGGATCACAATGTTCATCAAAGATGCGATTAGATAGTACGCAAGCATCAACTCTGAAGGAAGATCAAACGGGAAAAGAAGATTGTACAGCACCCCCTTTCAATTTTCGCATGACTTAAGTAGATGCTCAGGCCTCAGGGGCGGTAACTGCACTAAATCAGACAAAGGCACAGAATGCGCGTTACAGCTGGATATAGCTTTCAAACGCGCCCAAGCACCTGTGACTCGGACGGAATCGCCATAGTACCCTTGTGCCGATAACGATCTGGACGACATCTAGAAACGACACGAATAGGTACGTAAGGCGTCGATATCAACTTCTTTTCGAAAGAAGATCAATCAGAGAGCGGCACGTCCCTTTTAACTCCAGTGGCGTGGGCATAACTGATAAGTAGTCCGCTCCACCAGCCCGACTACCCAGAACCAGATGCCCTTCATTAGATACATTGGGTGGCGTAGCGATGACGAGACGTTCACCGCATCTTTGGGTCATATACTCACGCGGACTGACATGCCCTTCGAGTCTCCAAGAGCCAGGACCTAGTAAAACAACAGGCGGCCACGTGTGGACGATTTGCAAGGAACCTGGAACGCTGTCCAACAAATCCCCTTGGGGGTCTAAACGCTAAAAATATCTCTATATAAGGATACATTAATCGATTTCGCTACAGCAGCTGCTACATCGCTGAAAGAAGAAAAACATTAGAAACTAAGTAGTAGAAAACTTATCTGAAGGTATACAATCAACGAAAGGTGGAACCCTTTTGGGTTAAATAAATAAAAGGCATTTGTCCGTGAGCGAATGTAGTGGAATGTGACAGAGTAAGTGTGGAGTAAGTGAACCGAGAGAAAGCGAGAGGGTATAGATAGGATAGTTGAAACACAGAGACGTGAATAGGGAAATAAAAAATACATCTCCACACACGCACGCACCACGACATTTACGATCACCATTAGCCCAGAGATTACCATCGACCCTTTATAGCACCGCATGGAAATGGGATGGCAGAGGCGTCTGGATCCCAACAGCAGAACACGCATCGATCAACTTGCGTCTCAGTTCTTCACAATGACGTTGATGAACTAGCAAAAAGAAAATGATAGAAACGACCACGTCAGTTATCATGTTTTTTTTATCCCCTTCAATCTCTCCGTATCAATAAGCGAGATTATCAGCGCCTCGACTCCAACAACGCGCATCACGAGAGAGAACATTTTTTTCTCCGACAGCGTGAATGATTAGACTCACATGAATTGGGCCATAACCGGTTCAGAGCGTCGATGACCCTTAACACAACCTTGCCTAGGTCTAGAACGCTCAACAGGCTTCGATCATAGTTCCATACACGAAGGGACCTGGTTCGTGCGTCAACGGAACAGATGCCAAGCAAGAAGAGAGAGATCGTGCAAGTCAACAATGGCAGGAGGTTTTGAAAATCAGAACAGAACCAAAAATTAAAAAGAACGCTCGGACTTACAGTGCTAATTGACTAGAATACCATGTGATGTCGAATGGCTTTCTCGTCCACATACTTCCAGGTTTGTCTGTCCCGTCTTGTCGCAGTGACAACTCAGACTCGACTTGGTCGATTATTTGCTTTGTCCAGCTGACTAGAGGGAATTGAATTTTTCAGAGGACAACGAAAGTGTTGAAAGTCACTCACGCCATTGGTCTGCCTCGCCGCGACTCAGGAAAGGTCGAGCCGGGTCATCTTCAAACCCCTGGATGCTGTTAGGGTGAATTGAATAGGTATATAAGCGGTTGAAACAAAGGTAAGGATCAAAATCGAGCGTACCTGCGAAACGTCCTTTTGACTATGAACCGGGAACTTGGTATAGCGTCAGAGAAGCTTTAACCATTAGTGAACAAGTGGCGTACTTTTGGATCAGCTCTTGACAACGTAGCATAATCGGCGTATTAATATTGCAGCTATGAGCGTCCAACGAATCTTGCAAAGACATTGTCTCGTTCATAATCTCCGTCGCAAACTCTGACTTGTCTTCTGCACCAAGATTTCCCCAGATCAGACGAGTACAGAAATTGAAGAGAAGCATGCTCCGGCAGTACAGTGCCCAGACCGATTCCTTTGGCGATACTAGAGACTCGGCGGATTCGGCACCGAACGACGATGAAACGCGATCTATCACTTCCCCTGGAAAAGACAAAGCATACTAAAAATGGGGCAAGAAACATTGAATAAACAAACAATTCAATCCCCCCAATCTCGATTCGCAATACACTCACATTTCCAGGGTCAGCGAGCCAGAAATTAACAGGCTCTCTGCCGAGACAGACGCACAGGGTGTTGTAATTCGTAACGACCGCAAGCGCATTCCAACACACTCGCCGGTACTCTTCTGCTTCGATTTCTTCGTCCGTCCAGACCGCATTCCAGGGCAGAGGGTATGCCTGAGAAGCGTGGATGGTGCCTCGCACTCCAGGTGGAAGACACGAGCACCTTTTCGGTATCGCTCGTCCGTAGGATATTGTTTCAGGTATGGTGGGCACCGAGCCAACAGGGAATTTGGTCGCCAGTGGGTCAGGCGCATCTTTTTGTGTCGGCTTGAGGGTGCGGACGATGTCATCCAGATCGTGCAAGGCACGGACCAGCCTATCTGGGCTGTACAACGGATGTAGTGACGATTCGAATAAAGCCATGATCTAAGCCGATATTTTTTGTTACGCGAAAAATCGATTTTACCAGGACTTACGAGGGCTGCGGCTGCCAGTTTGATGTCGATCCATCCAGATCGATAAGAATTTGAGAGCGCAGACTGTGCCAACCCAAAAAGACGTAGAGCTTCTTCTCTGCCTGCCATCCCTCTGCCCTTTTCGCTCGATTTCATGAGCATCGCGAGGGCGAGGCTGGCGTATATAAAAGCTGGTTGAATGTGAATTCGTTTGTCGCCATCTGAAAGGGATATGATGAGATGGTCGATGTTGAGAAAGTAAAACCATTGTGCGGCATCAGTGGAGCTAGGTAACTTGTTAAGATACGAGATATGAAGACAAGTTGATTAGTGACCCAACAGGTAAGTGAATGCATCTGCGATTTGATTAAGACTAGGGTCATATTAGCATGATTAATCAGTCAAATGAAAGTCGTGCCCATCTCACCCGTAGTTCGTGAGGATCCCATTCCACTGCATTTTCCTATCGGAAGGGGTAACCATATTGTTCATGCCAGCCGGCTGACATAGACTGGACATCGCTGGCCCTTGAGCGTACGAGTAATTCGAAGTTCCTGTGTTATACCCATACAGTCCGCGGGCCAAAGGCGAATCTGACTGTGCAAACGTGGGGGGTCAACGCTGTCCACAAAGCAATCTCTCACCGCTAAACTCACCTTGTACAGAGGCCCAGAATCCGTAGACGACCTCATGGCGGGAAGGGATGAACCGGGAGAGGGAATCTGGGAATTTGGGCCCAACTGTCGTGTCTTGTCGCCCTTGATATTCATCGCCATCGTGGTTCTCGGATCCGTTTGCTCACTCGACACTGTTCTCCTGCGTTTCGGGGCTGGTAGGGCAGGATCGTTTGAGGAGCGCTTTTTAGGTCTCCTCTGACGAGTTCCAGGATGCTTATCTGGGCCTCTCCTTTTTGGCACAGAGTCATATGCACAGACGTTCGATCTTCGGGCACAATTGTTACAAGTGGGCCTTTTAGAGTCACAACGTATTTTTCTACTGCGACTGTAGAACGATTGCCAGACAATAAAACTTATAAAAGCAAAGCCGATTTATCAAGGTGGAGCAGAACATTAGGTTGCACACACCATTGATTGCAGGCAATGACAACATTAGATATCTCCTTTCGCTGCTTCGAGCTATTGGTGGTGGCCGCTTGATTAGAACCAGAAGCTTCGGGGTGATGATGACCAGAAGGCATGGGAAGAATAACAGCCTGCATGCTAGGAATACCTATATGCCCGGTGTGCCGCGTGTAGGAAGAATCATGGACCGAATCGCCTGGAATTCTTCGTAGGTCATCTGCCGGTGGCATGAACCTGTGGTCGATCTGTCTGTATCCCTGACTTGGGGCAGACTGAGGATGGACAACGGCGGCCGACAAAAGAGGTGAGTAGGTTAATTCCGTCTGCATCCTAGATTGAAGGGGGAATGATGAAGTTGAAGGAGCAAAATTGGGCACGTTGTCTGAGTTCGTATTCGGAGGCTCTTGTTGGTTAGCGAGAAACGGATGCTGTTCGAGGTGATTGTTCATAGGTAACATATAGTCATATCTAGGCGTATAACTGGCTGTGGCACGTTGAAATTCAGTTTGATCATACTGATGCCGGACTTATTAAACGGAACAGGAATGAGGATACGTCGCCAGTTGCGATAAAAGCGTACACCTTACAATTGTCACCGTGGGGGAGGGAATAAGTAGCCCCGAATACAGGCGATTGTATCCCCGAACCGTTCTCGCTCGATTTTGGACTGTCGTCGGAAAACATATTATACTTTTGCCGTTATAGTTGGGAGATTATTGTGATCAAAGACGAAGGCGTGCCACCATTCACCAGGGAGTTGTTTGGAGGGCAGGGTCGTGAAAAGAGTTGCTGGAAGGAAAGGTGAGGACTTTTGTGAGCGGCGCCACGCGACTTTTGGATAAAGGAAGAATGTGCAGCTTCTTGATTCCACGGAGAGACTCGAAACTCAGACAGGCAGGACAAATTTGGAGATCAAGATATGACTTCCGTTATTGTACAACAGTTAAGGTTGCCACACCTACATCATGCCATTGGGCAAGCAACACTAATACAGAATGCCGAGTCGGTGCAGTGATGAAAGATGATGAGAAGGTGAGGCAAAATCAGGGACTGGAAAACACGAGTTAACGAAATTCCAAAAAAAAAAGAAAAGGGAATTCTGTCCATGGCGTGGTTGTCCCTGGTTGCCACGTGGGCTAAACCCGTTTCAACTTTCGAACCGCCTCGGTCTTCTCTCTAAATCCAGGGGGAAAATCAGTTTACACGCTGCCGTGAATCTTTCACCGCGCGCCCGTTGTCCTCCTGCTGTAACTCAACCATGCGTTCAGCATTTGATAAGCAAAACGAAGTGACCAATTGTCTCACCCAGCAGAGTCATCAAGGCAACAAGGCTGTATATACATTATACGTGTATACAGCGAAGCGCGGGCTAGCACTGGACTAGCCGTGAATCTCGCATCGAGGGAAATATGGTTCAACCGTCCGTTGCTGTAGATCTAGGTCCTAGGATACTATTATCGGAGCAGACGGTCCACTCAGGCGGAGTTGCCCAAAACGTTCCTACCTTCTGCAGTGCTCTTCCTTGAGGGTCCCATTGGAAATCACAAGATAGGCGCCAGATCTTGCGCAGTATCTGTCAATCGTTATCACCAATAACCATATGGAACTGCGAAACTCATAAGTGGCAACACCGTCATGCATGAGATATTCAACGACTTGATACATCCCCAAAAGTGCACCGACGCAATTTCACTCGCAGCCACCAAAATACGGGGTATGGGTGTGCTTTGCCACAGCAAAGAGCGTTCCGACACTCCCCGAGTCGGGATTACTTTTGTTAGTCGTTACAACATTCCCAATGAACAAGGAGTTTGAACATCCAAGGGTCGATCTGAGACCCGGCGGCGTCGGTAGATAACATCGAATCCCCCGGGCTGCTAATGCTGCTTACTACCTAGAGGGAAGATTTTGATCATTCTAAAACCAACATGGTAGTAGGGGGCGGCCCCACCATTGGGGTTGTTAAATAACTTGTTTCGGTAAAAAAAAATCATCTCCGCCGACTCGGATTCGGACCGGACGTCCGTACGGGGACGCTGTGCAACTCGATAAAGATGTTAGGATGCAAGGATGTAGTGTGCAAGATCAAACTCTGACCTCTCGGGACATCCTCCTTCTTGATCAGTGCTTCGAACATTTGTTATGTTGGTCTATGTTCTAAAGAAGACATTGTCAAATATGTACATTGAACATGTCAATCAAAGTGATCAATTTCCTTTTTCTGTTTTTACGCAATTAATAGGGTGTAACTCGGCAACTCCGCCGGTCTCTAGCAACAGCATGGCGACTCTTCCCATGAGCTGAATGATAAACTTTGTTAATTTCGGAAGAAAATAAGACTTTTGCATGAGGAAGTACACCCAGTTATCCACAGGGCATTTCACATTATTTATGTACGGACTCTAGACAGCGTCATACTTTCCTTCCTTCCGCTGGAAAAAGAGGATGGGGGATTCAGGGAAATTGTGAAAAAATGAACAGAGCAACAGAGCAATCAATATTTGCCACAAGAAATACGGAAAATCAACATCAAAAAAAAAAAAAAGAAGTTTCGTTTCAACGATGCAACTAGGCCGCTTCGGATATGGTGACTTCAAGTTGCGCAGATTCAGAAAAGTCACCGCTCCCTTGAGCAGGCGCAGGAGAACCAGGAGCTAGAATCAAATTCGATCCCATTCAGCCAATTACGCCTAGACAACACAAATGTCATGAATCCGTACCGTCCTTGTCTTCTGCACCATCACCAGACAAATCCATGTCCATCGACTGATCCGCTCCCCTCTCTTCTGACTCCTGCGCGATTTCACGTGACTTTGGAGCTTCCGATACAGGCTCCACCGCCTTATCGCCTTCATCAGCTGTCCCATTAGCATTTGGCCCAGCACCGTCAGCACCATTGCGTTTGTTAGCATTCAGGATCTGGCGCCATTTCTCCACAAGAGCCTTCGCTCGGTCTCTGAAGTGAAAATCACCATCACGGGGTACATCATCGGGTGATAGTACAGCAATGTGACGCATGACTTTCCCAATCTTCGAAAACTAAGGAAAACGATGATATCGGTTCATGAAGTCATAGTCTTCTGAGAACAATGAAAACTAACCAGTAGATATTGGATGTTCATGTTATCATAATTCTCCACGATACTGAACAGGTTGTCAAGAGCGGGGATGTCCTACATAGATAGTTTGACTTGATATGAGAAGGAGTTGAGACGAAAAGTATCGCACCTCTTCTCTAGGCGGGCCTCTGTTACTCAGGAAACTCCGTTGAAGCCTGTGCTTCCAGGTCCGAACTTTAATGGCTTCTGGATCTGTGGCAAGTGGGTCTGTCATTGCAAGGTGAACGAGGATCAGACACCGATATTCAGTATCCTCACCTTCGTCGCGTTTGGCTTTTTTGTTCGGAGGCGAGGCCTGTCTAACCTTCTGCCTTTCATCATCATCATCGCCGGCATCACCTTCGTCTTCAGATTCAATCATGGCTTTGGACTTGGTGCCATTGCGCTTTGGTTTGGCAGGGGCAGAGGCTGTACGAAACGACTACAGTTCAGCACACTTCGCTCTTTGATATTTTCGAAAGGAGGCACCTTTTTTGGTTCTGGAGGAAGTGACTTCAGAAGCTCTTTTTCTCTTTTTTGACTTGGCTTTGGTCGAATCGTCGTCATCGTGTTCGCTCTCTAGTTCATCAATTTCCGCGTTTGCTTCCTCTTCTATAGCCATCTGACCAGCAGCTTCTATCTCTTTCTCCCATTTTGTGGGTTCCAGAGCGATACGGTACCCCTGTAAGAGGTCGCCAGACTTTTTGTGGGGCTCGTTGATATATGACTCGATTTCATGGGGCTGCAGTTTGGATATGTCTTTCGCGACTAGCCACGCACTATCCAGGGCATCATAAAGGTTTGATAAAAGGTGGAATAACAGAGCCGTACTAGTCGCCTGTAGGGAAAAACCTTACGCAGTAAAAAGCAGCCTTCTTGTTCGTTGGACGTTCTTTCGAAACAGAGGGAGGAACAGTCCCCGGATCAATGACCTTGACGTGATACAGAAACACAGTTAGGACTGCGAATAACCTTTGGATAAACATAGCGAAATACGCGACTAGCTTACCATGCCTGGCCAAGGTGGATATCCGCGTACTTTTCCAAGCACAACATCCCGAAATTCGTAAGAAGAGACCTCTTTGTGAGATTTCGTGGCTTTTTTACTCATATTTTACAATTCCCGGAGGAAGATATGGACAGTTACTGGAGGAGCGGTAAAAGGGACGGAGCTGGGATGGTTGAAGCGCAAGACAATCTGGAGCGCCTCTCGGGGATTCCCACGGATCACGTTCCACTACACAATTGCCACGGGGTCTGTGCACGCCACGCTCAACCTTGCTCAACAACAATGTCAAGTTCGCCTAGTTTTCATTGCAGCATATTTTGCGACTAGAACTAGGTCTTTGGTCGGCGAACACAGGAGATGCAGAATACGCATATTCTCGTTGCACACGCAGGCAAGTTCCATTAAGCGCCAGGGGCCAAATAGCTCAACGCACGGAAATGCTTAGCAATCGAAACGAGGCATCGAGAAGGTGTAAAAATGGCAATCACTTTGTATGTCCACGATTTGTGCTCTAACCTACGCAGAAGCTAAACTTTCAATTTTTGTGTCCTCCATGTCAAATACTTCGGAATACACGAAGAGAGAACTTCTTTATACTTAAGAATGGAAAGAGCGGTCCTAGTGTCATTGAAAGTTACGACATAGCTTGTCAAATTAATTTCTTCAATGCGGTCATGAACGACGAGACAGGCTCGCATCATGCTGGACAACGGCTGTCTGTCTTCTGGTAAATCTTCTGCGGAATGATCTCAATAGCACTTGGTGCATCATCGGGATGAGCTGTGTAGTGAAAATTAAATGCGGCGAGCAGCCGCAATGTTGGATCCCGAGCAAGCAACCAGGGCTGGGAATAGGCGTTGAAAATGAGGTAAGGAAGGTCTGTGGCGTTCGGAAGAAATTGCAAGAACGGAAACTACTGAGCTACTGCGAATGCGGTAGATAAATCCACGCACGTATCACATTCTGAGACCCAGTCCATTTAATCATTCGGAGCGTTTTAGACTCACAATGAAGCCATATTCGAAGAGCTTTAGAAGACACCGGCGTTGGAATACTTTCAAGAATGCACTCGTTGGGAGCTTGAAGGCGACTCCCTTTCCGGCATATAACGACAGTTCCAGTGCAACGGTCGGCACCTTTATATGCGTCATTTTTTCAAGTTTTGCAAGAAGTTGACAAAGGTCTTGGTGAGTCCTTGACCACAAATGCGTCCGTAGTGGATAGGCTCCACGTGTGAACGCTCACTGGTTTTAAGCCCCAAGCACGATATCGGTGGCTTTTGTGAGCTGGGATCAGATATCGAAAATAGCGTAAAGCAACCTCACGGTGATGTGGTGAGATTGTGCGGCCGCCCACCACCGAAAAGCGCTACTATTTCATATCAGGAAGACCACTAACTCATTTGGAACTGCGCCAAGAGTACAGGTTACGTTGGGCTAGAACATGATGTACGTATGTTGAGATAGTTACCTTTTCCGGGTTTGCTTCTTCCTAGAACACCTTGGCTAACAGTTGTCTGTGGCAAAGCATTGTCACCATCCTCGACAGCTGGGTAAGCACTGTGTTAGAAACTTGACATAGTCTGATGATAGTCGAATCACATACACGGGTGCAATCACGACCGCTTAGGGATCATATGGCGGCATCGTCACGAGAGACAGTTGGACTTGGCATACAACGTAAATAGTTCTCGAACCTTTACGGATAGTAGGTGTTGTAGCATACACAGAGTCAATCCTCTCACTTTTGCGGTGCTGCTGCCGCATACAGTCAAGTTCCTGTGTCTCCTTGGAGCATAGTTGAAGTCTAGATCATCAACAATGTTTTTGTGTCTAGAGTTTGTTTGAGCAATCTATATCATGTGCCGTGAGTTCCAAGTGCTAGATCAACCCAACAAGAACGTCACTGACAGAGTGATGGTATTTAACGTCAACTGACCTTCATTGCAAGCAGACTCAGCGCTCATATAGCGCTCATAAATGGAACAATCTTGGAGCCGACCCGATGATGGAGGGGAGTTGTTTCCATGGAAGGCGCAAAAGTGATTCCACACTGGGTAAATGGGAATATTTGGCAAGCACTGCACGGTCGTCAGAGTTTGGTATTGCTTGCCGGGAGAATCCGGACGCCCGAACAACGACTCTCCTCGAGCCCATACTAACTCCCCAGAACGATCCACTAGTCGGGACATTATCGGAACCTAACAAACTCCCTGTGTCCTCGTGGCGTATCAATCATTGACATTAGCAGACGCCGTTAGCCTTTCGATCAGAACTGATTTTAGTGTTCTCCTTACTGTGCGCATCGTGTTCGTTAACACAAAAACCGCACTTGTCGGATCACACCTGAAATGTACTACGACATGACGGATCCGAACTACAAGTTGTATCCCTGCACGGTACCAGCTAACGCAGCAAATTCAAGGTGAGTAGGCGAGGCATTCCGTTCCACTACATGGAAGACATTAAATAATGTACCTTGACCACAATACCAACATTGGGAAAGGGTGGACATATGGAACTAAACCTTATCTTGTTAAGCATTGAAATTGCTGTAATTTCTCGTAATTGAAAACAAGTAGTCTCGTAATCTGGCAGTTCTTTAACGTGTTTTACCGTTTAGTATAAGCAATGGAGACGTAAACGCCTTCTAAATTATACAGTCATGCATCGGCCAAACAGCGGCAGGCTGTCTCCTATCAATGATGTCGTAATTCCGGTGATGATCTCGGTTGCCCAGTCTTTCTCACGATTTTTAATTTAGCATCTGCCACTATTTAAGCATTCGGTAATGCAACTTTATAGGGGCATCCCTTGGCTCTTCCACCCGCCGAGCAAGCATGAAGCTACTCAAGCTTTCGTTGGCTCTAGCTTCTATCGTGTCCTACGCCTCAGCCGATGATCTTCGTGGCGATTTGACGGGCATCCATGCTTACACGGTCTTTCCTGGCGATCCTTCTTATAACCAAGTCAGCCAAGCGTGTAAGCTAGGTTTTGCTTCTAACTGACGAGCATCGCACTGACTAGTTTCCAAGTCAACGCAAGATTCACATTTCATCCTGCTGCTGTGACATTCCCCAGCACTCCTCATCAAGTGGCAGAGATTATCAAGATCGGAGAGAAGTTTAACTATAAAGTCATTGCCCGCAGTGGGGGTGTACGTTATCGATAACTTTTTAAATAATCTCGCTATTGACTTGGCTCACCATTTTACACAGCACAGCTACATTGCCAATGGTTTAGGCGGAAAGAACGGCGACGTTGTGGTCGACCTTCGGAACATGACTCACATAGATGTTTCTGCCTCCACTGGGGTTGCAACTATCCATACAGGAAACAGGCTCGCCGATGTAGCTCTTGCACTCAACCAAAAGGGGCGCGGAATCCCGCACGGATTGTGTCCCTACGTTGGTATAGGAGGTCACTCAGGCAAGTCGGTTTTGCTTGTGTAGACAATAATGTATTAAGGCCTTGACTAGCTCACGGTGGATGGGGATATGCCTCGCGCATGTGGGGGCTTACCCTCGACACTATAACGTCTATCGACGTAGTTTTGGCAGATGGCACTATAACTAAAATCTCTAACAAGCACAAACCTGATCTGTTTTGGGTTCGTTTGGCTCCCTGCGAGGAGAACGATAGCTAATAAATTACTCTAGGCTATGAGGGGTGCTGGGTCTTCCTTTGGTATCACTACAGCCATTACCGTCCAATCCTACCCGGTGCCCCCTGTCGCAACGGCCTTTGCGTACGATTGGGATTTTAGCGCTGCCGATGCCGCGCACGCTATATCTCTGTGCCAGAAATTCGGGGAAACGAACATTCCAAAAGAGCTCAGCATTGAATTGACATTCACAAAAGGCACCGCTGCTGGTCGGGTTCATCTCTCCTTCACTGGTGGTTGGTACGAGCAGCCAGACAAGTTAGACGGCGTTTTAGCGCCCTTCCTTAGTCAATTGCCCAAGCCCGTCTCGATAAATAATAAGGTTGGCTCGTACATCGACATCGTGACGTACTTGGGCGGATTAGGCACTCTAGACGTGCACAGCAAACCTGACACGCCGAACACCTTCTATGCCAAATCTTTGATGACTCCCGAGGCCTCTCCGATCGGTGATAAGGCGCTGAACGCGTTTACGACTTACCTATCGAATCAGGGATTCTCCACTGACCTTGTATGTCGTATCTTGTATCGACTACTTGGCTATTGTGCTTACTTTTTGTGAAAGGATTGGTTCATCCAACTGGAGATGTACGGAGGAAAGAATTCCGCCATCAATGCAGTGTCTGTAGATGCAACTGCGTTCGCTCGACGAAACGCCCTGTGGACTATCCAATTTTATGCATCGTCTCCTAACCACCAGCCACCGTTCCCAGACAGCGGGTTGACATGGCTTGACGGTAAGTTGTCGTTATCGTTCAACACTAACTCGAATGTTCACATTTCCTTAGACTTGGTTAGCAGCATCACGAGCAACAGCCCACCTGACTGGGACTACGGGTAGGTGATTCAAAGATTATTATTGTTTCCGTCGCCCACCTCTTGACCGTGACAGCGCATACACGAACTATATCGACAACAGGTTGAGCAACTGTAAGTTCCCGCTAATGGTTTCCGACTGGTCTTCACTGACGTACACACCCTCAGGGCAACACATGTACTACGCTTCACATTATGGGCGGTTACAGTCCCTCAAGCAAAAATATGACCCCAAGAACACCTTCTCTTTCCCTGAAAGTATTGAGTTATAAACTCATGTCTGTGTTACCCTCTCTGGACGAACAAAAAACCCGTCGTACGGACTGTTGTATTGGGAGGGCCTGGTGCCGCTGACCGGACTACGGACTATCGAGTTTGAAAATAATGAGGACGTTTTCTGTAACACGTTCGCATGTCTGACGAGTTAGTACGAATTCGATTGGTGTGCTGACGATCTGTGATGTAAACGAACAAATCAACTTGTTGCTAGCAAGCTAGATCTGAGCACAGGCGAGCATCCACATGTGTTTCTGAACCGTGTGTCAAAACCTTTCCCGTCACCAAGCCGGAATTAAACATTTGAGGGGTAGGGAAGTAACAAATATGAGTGTTCAGTTAAGTCTTCCTCTCGCAGCTCGTCGTCGTCGACTTGAGGGCTTTTATGGCGACTCTGAGCGTACACGTTATCCGATATGGTACTAGGGGTGTTCAAGAAGTATATTATTCTGTCAGAAAACTTGCCTGTAAGGACCTTCAAAAATTTTCCAGGTGAACGCAGCTGTTCGAATGCATGGACTAGGCGAAAAAAGGACAAACATACGTCGAATATCTGCACATCAGTGTCGCAATAGAGAGCGCGACAAACGTTGATTCGTTGAAATCCCCTGTAGTTGGAAATTACATCAATACTCGAGTGAGAGCCCAAATACTTTTGTACTCCTTCAGCTAACATATTTCTGCAAACATCGTTTCTATCTTCTTCCAATGTTGCGCTACCAGAGTTGTTCTGGTGAATGTCAATATGTTATATCACGGGCACAACTTGGGATACAGCTTGTAGGTCTTGCATCTTTAGCACACCGTGACAGGTGTTTTCATTGTGCGAACATCATTGGTACATTGTTGATATCATCTAGATGTCTCAATTCCAACCAAGATATTGGAGACGACGTCATAGCTGCCATCGCATGTTCCGAAGTCCAACTTGAAGTTCTTCAGATGCCGCGCACGTTGGAAACAACTACTCCGATGTTCTGCGTTCCGTAGGGGATAGGCGGCACCCGCATAGGTGGTTCAGGGGAATATTAGTGTTACAAGGATGTGAACAGGCCAACACGGCGTGATTGTGCTCCCTGGCCAGCTGAAGAGAGAATGATATGCGTCATATCCAAAACTTGCGGTTGCATTTAAAACCGAATCGTCTGACTCGTGTAGTTTCATTGGTTGCTCCTGCGGAAGGACTGCTGGCCTCAGTATTGGTCCAACTAAAAGTGTTAAGTTGTTGATCTATGACGTGGGAAACTGGCTACAGTGCGTGACAAACTGACGGTCACCAGCTTTTACAGTCCTGGAATTTAAGCACTTGACTACGACCACGACCAATCTCGTACATGGTAGCCAAACATCTAGAGGCGGCCTGGGAGGATTAGAAAATTGGACATGTAAGTTAACTTTGAAAATAGCATGGTATCGGGTATGAGGTTGATGCTGGCACGCCGCACTAGCCTGGTTCAAACAGGTGAAGCCTCAACTGTATCAAGGGGAGGCGCGATGCTATCGCCTGAATCATAACCACATGGTCATATTATTACGTCCAAACACGGGTTCTATCCCCACGCCGCCCTAGATCGCCGCTTATGCTCCTAGAAATCGTTCTCCTGAATTACTAATCCATTCCATTGGCTGCACAGTACTTGGTTGCCTTTGGTTGATGGCTGTCACAGTTCCTATTCCTCTCGACGTCCTGTACGTTGGTGGACCTTCTCTAGACTGCCTGGGCCTTTATTGGTTTCAACCCTGCACCCACCGCCACCCTTTCCTTAAGGACCCCTCTTTCGTCCCTTCTTTCTTTCCTTCCTGCGTCTTCCAGTTTGCTGTATCTCCGTATCATTGCAAGATTTATCATGAAGCTAGTCAAGCTCTTGCTGGTGTTGGTATATGCTACATATCACGTCGCCGGCTCGACGGAGGGTTTTCGTGGTGACTTGGCGGCCATCGGTCCTGGTGCAGTCTTCCCTGGCGATGCCACTTATGATCAAGTCACTGGAGCTTGTAAGCCACATTGTCTTAGGTCATCCTGTAACCATAATTTCATGGCTTGACGTCAAGATAATAAAAGGCTGACAATTCGGCCTGCCGCTGTGACATTTCCAAGTACGCCTCAACAAGTGGCAAAGATCGTAAAGGTTGGAGGGAAATACAACCATCAACTGGTTGCCCGCAGTGGTGGCGTACGTGATTGATTAAAACTTGTGTTCACTATTTCACAGCTCACTATTCAATAATGTTCAATATAGCACAGCTACGTTGCCAATGGCTTGGGCGGAAAGAACGGCCTCGTGATAGTGGACCTTAGGAACATGACTCACATAGATGTCTCTTCTTCCTCCGGGATTGCGACTATCCAAACCGGAAATAGGCTCGGCGACGTGGCTCTAGCACTCAATCAAAAGGGTCGAGGAATACCGCATGGATCGTGCCCTTACGTCGGTATAGGAGGTCACGCAGGCAAGGAGTCAATTCTACACACGTGATCCGGATTATATTGAATCCCGATCTAGTCCATGGTGGATGGGGATTCGCTTCGCGCATGTGGGGACTGACCCTTGACACCATACAAGCCATCGACGTAGTCACGGCAGACGGTACAATAGAAACCATTTCAAATTCAAACAAGGCCGATTTGTTCTGGGTTCGTCGTGGTATCATTACAAGGGCCGGGGGCTATATCTCACGAAATAATACAGGCGATGAGGGGTGCTGGATCTTCTTTTGGTATTGCTACAGCCATTACCGTCAAATCTTACCCAGTTCCCACTACCACGATTTCATACACGTACAACTGGAACTTGAAAGCATCTGACGCCGCAAAAGCTATCTCCGAGAGCCAAAAGTTTTCGCAGACGAACATACCCAAAGAGCTCAGCCTAGAGCTGACTTTTGGCAAGGGTAACAGCGCAGGCTTTGTACATCTCACCCTATCAGGCGGCTGGTACGGTCCGATCAACGAGTTGAATAGCGTTCTCGCGCCCTATCTGACTAAATTGCCCAAGCCAGACTGGTCAGACCGTAAAGTCGGTTCGTACATCGATGTCCTGTCGTATCAGGGCGGATCAGGCACTCTTGATGTGCACCACAAACCTGACGCAACGGATACTTTCTATGTCAAATCCCTCATGACTCCCGAAGCCTCACCTATATCGGACAAGGCCCTCAACGCATTCACAACCTATATGGCTTACCAGGGATTCTCCTCCAATTTGGTACAGTATTCTTTCTTGGTTTAGACGATTTGAGCACTTATCTTAGCTGCCGTGAAAGAATTGGTTTGTCCAAATGGAGTTGTATGGGGGGAAAAACTCTGTTCTCAACTCGGTTCCTGTGGATGCGACCGCTTTCGCTCGACGAAACGCTTTGTGGACCTTTCAGTTCTACGCGTCGTCTCCTAATTATAACCCGCCGTTTCCAAGTAGTGGATTTTCATTCCTCGACAGTAAGTCGTTGCTACCGTCCAATGCCACCTTGAAAGGTTCACGGTTCTTGAGACATGGTTAACAGCATTACAAGCAACAGTCCATCAAACTGGGACATAGGGTGTGTGATCTCAATGTTTGTGGCTTTGTTTCCTTCGCTCATCTCTTGGCAGCGCGTACACGAACTATATTGACGACCGACTGAGCAACTGTAAGTCCCAGCTAACTGTCTCGGTCCATTTCTGACGTATTTATCAGGGCAACATATGTATTACGGCTCGCATTATCAGCGGTTGAAGTCCATCAAACGAATCTACGATCCCAGAAACACGTTTTCGTTCCCCCAAAGTATTGAGTTGTAAAAAACTTTTTTTAAGTTTCTTGGCAGTTATCTTGATGAATAAAGCTGTTTCATGCGAACCGTTGATAATGGATTAAGTTCCCACTCATGAAAAAGACTTGCTCATGATCTATAACGGAAATTTACTAGATCCGTACGAAGGCGAGGTCACCGTTGACGCGTTTGTCCTAACCTTGCCATCCAGGACCCCAACCTGAATATCGGGAGCAATGGGGTATCCTGTTATGATTATAGTGTCAGTGTACGTCATTCTTTAGGTGTAAACAAATATTTCTATTTCGAACATTTTGCCCGATACATGTCAATTGTTAGTTCTTAAACGTAAAAGAGCGGCGGCGCAAACGAGTCGATTGTCAAAGGATGTATGAAGAAATAGCGTCCATCCTCCTCATATCCATGCTCATCGCCACCATAGACTCGGATCCATTACTTTGTGCTTTCGTGAATGAGATTGGCCAAACTATCGCAGTGTACGTGCGTGGCGATATCTGACAGAGATACCCGTTCCATCCTCGATGTATTGGCAAACCCATGGATGACATCGCGAAACGAGAGAGCGGTTCCTTGCGCCGGATATGGAAGCCCATACTATACCTGGTTACAGTGACTTACTTGATCTGGTCAACAATGAACGTTAATGAACAGGTGACGGAATAAAACACCGGCCACCAGCCGCCGGTCAACCTAAGTAGTGAATTGAAAACGCCACACCGGCCTGCACCGGTGCACGGAAATAAAAAGCCTCCATTCCCGGTTTTCAAGTAAGGACCCGGTTTCCCCAAGAGATTAGATCCTAACCGCAAGCGACTAAGAGCGAACTTAGTACATTGTCCATACATACTTACATGCACTTGGTACATCCCTTGACGCTATTAGCATTAGTTGAATGTGACATAGGTCCATGGTGGCCCACAATCACGCAATTTTACGGATATGAGTGTAGTGAGCTTGCCGTAAACATGCATCATCGCGATCACATACCAATTCAACAAACGTCACACAAAATGCCATTTTAAACTTACAATGCTGTGGGGCTCCGCAAGATACATATATCATTCTATCAGAACTGCTAGTTAGAATCAATATCAATGACAGGTGACAACTGGCAACTCCTTGGAATAAAGAAGGGTTGCGCTCAGACCCTGGTCCTTTGTATTATTTGTGTTATTGTATTGGATACTAATCTTCTCAAGTGTCCCATCAAGCCGGCACGGCTAAATGTTGGAGTTTTGCATACTATCAAGTCGATGATGATTCAATCAACCTATAGTGACCTATGTAGTACATAGGGCATGCGGTTACTGTATGGATTTATTTTGATCAAAATTACATATCAGATCAACCCAGATGTAGGGAGTACGGGTTTGGATCCTAGGTTTTTGATTTGTACATAAGAGAGAGGAGAGAAGGTTAAGGTTGACGCTCGCGGTGACGTTGGCAGATGACATCGATGACAGATGGCAAACAAAGTTGGGCGCACATTTCACCGACGCCATCGATACTCAGACAGAACAGGATCCGCGTTCAAGAAATACGCGTTGGATAGTGATGCAAGCATCACAAGGGGAAATTAAACCTACAAGATACATCAATACGACCGTTATAATTACCATAGGGTTATGCGTGTATATACTATATATAATGGCAAGTAGCGAAAATGTAAACGAGAAAAAGACAAAAAAGCAACAGTTGAAATATAATCCTTTTCTGTGCATCTGTATACTATGTACTTGTATCGTATCCAGGTATAATGAAAAGAGGACAGGTGAAGGGGGCGTCAAAGTCCATCGCCACGCAAAGAGGAAGTGTGGATCTTTGCGCAGAAGAGTGGCATATCAACGGTTGTTGCCGAGTATTTTTGACCATCGCGAATCCCTATATTGTGATCACCGCTGGAAGCGAAGCGGTATCAATGACAGCTGTGAGCAGCATCCGGTCGCGACGCCTAGGAAGAAGTGCAAGAAGTGACAATCGAAAAGGAATTCCAGCAATGTTATGTCCACAGCAAGAGCATCGTGGGGGAAAAGTTGGCGAGCCATCCAAGGTCAAGGGTCCGATACCAGACCGGAACACGTCGTAACACTTGATGTCACTTTGTAAGCCGAGATCAATGCGCCAAGACAAACGTGCATACTGCATGGAAGGAGATACAATACATGTGCTGGAACTTCTTTTGCTTGAAGGCAAATTAGGATGCCGGATGATGGCCTATGCGGAAAAAGGGGGGAGAGTGGGGTATTAAATATGAAGCAACAAACAATTGTCAGAGGGGTAATAGTGGGTAAACGGGGAACGATTAAAAAGAGAATAATACAGAGCAAGACGTAGAATGGCGTGACAAGGGAGTGATGCAATCGTTAAGGAGTGTTTCATTGCGGGCCTATAAGAGGCCACATTCCCGGAGATGCAATTGAAGCAAAATATCTTGAATAGCGCTCAAAACGACTGCAGTAGAGTTAGTTGGGATAAAAGCCAAGGTGCAAGATACGCTTACATTTGATTTGGTTGGTATCCGTTGCACACGTGTAATGCGCATAAATTTGCTTGGTGGCAGCACTTTGATTTAGTGAAACGAACCGATGCAGGAGATAGTCACATGCGGCATCATAGCTATTGCCACCTGTGTAATCTGGGAAATAATCGCTCAAAGGCGAAACAGGAAGCTTCTCCGCGAACAAGTCGATCTTATTTAGGAAAAGAATCTTGATGATGACACGTGAGTGATGAGGATAGAATGACGAATAGAAGGTGTCACACTCACGATGGACGTCTTGACGAACCACCTTGAATTACAAATGGAATCAAAAAGAGTGAGAGCTTCTTGCATACGATTCTTGAAACGCGCTCGTGAGACAAAAAAAGATGGGACAACGATAGAAATCGCCACTTACAACATTTTCATCTTCGTACAACATCTGGTCATACTCGCTTAGACTGACCAGGAAAACCAGGGCAGTGACATTTTCGAAACAATGTATCCACTTCTTCCGCTCACTCCGCTGACCGCCGACGTCGAAAAGCCTATATGTCAACTCGCCAACCTTGAACGTTGTTTCCGTTATGCCCGTTGTCTTTACCCGACTTCTAAGAATGTCTTGATCCGTCGGCATATAGCTAGGCGTGGACATGCGCTCGATGGCATTGAAATAGTACACAGCGGAATCGTTCAATTGGAACTCCCGGGAGCGCCTAACAGCCTCCTTGACAGCAGAATCGTGCCAAAGGGATCGGACAGCATCGGCAACATCGGAGGGGAGAACATCAGACTCGATCTGAGGGGGCAAGGCGAGAATAGTGGCACGCCTTGCGTCATTTTGTGGGTTCAACTGTAGATCGAGCTGCGGAAGTGCTTCTAGAATCGCTCTGTTGTGATGTGTTAAGACAAAGGTGTAAGTCACGTAAGTCGAACAACACTCACCGCATTGACTGGATAGTGTTGGAGAATATGATTTCCTTGTATGATTCCCTCTCTTGCTCGTTATAGCCACCGTGGTGAATCAACTTCATCTGCTTGAGTACAGTTGACTGGGAGCCGAACAGGCTTCAACAACTGCCGTAACCGAAGAATACGGAGCAATAAACTCGCCTTGCCAGATTCTCCAGCACCGAGCAGAAGCATCTTGATTTCGTTCTTGGCCATCATACGATCTCGCTTCAGTTGGTTCTCAATCTCGTCATTGCCTTGAGAAATGCCGTTCAATTTCGATGGCGTACATCCAGTGAAAAGGTGACTTACGGGCCTTGGCCTCATCGTCGACGCCTGTGGACTGTACGCAACCCATATTCTGGTATAAAGCGGGAGATGAAGAAAGGGAAGAGGAGGGGAGAAGAAAGAAAAGAACGGTGGTGGGTGATGGGGTGAGGGAAATCGGGCGCCGCAATTTGGGAAAAGATTGAAAAGCAAAACGCCATAACAACAGCAATCTTATTTGGATGTTTGTTTGGTTGCATTAGTGTCTCCCGTTCAAGCATTGTCCTTGTCTCTTCCTTGTTCGCTATTATGTATAGCCTATTGTCTCTCAGTTTCGCTGCACTTAACCTTTGGTTGTCCCCTTCATCATCGATTGCACGCCGTATCCATGGCCCTTTGAGTTTATGGTTGTCCTGCGAGAATACCAGCTTACGGCATCGACAGAGATCAGTTTCTGTCTCCTTGACATGATGCGGGACGGGTTGCCGCATCTCGTACACTCATGTGTCCATTAATCTCTTCTAGCTTGATGCCGTGATTGATCACTCTCCTGTTCGGCAGTAATATACGTACAAGACGTGGAATTTCTGACAGGGAATTACAATTCGCATTATTCAATCGCGGAACTAGCCAGAGAACCTTTTGTGGTATCTGCGCTGCGCGTAATGTCATGGTGATTCGTGAAGGGGAAAGGAAGTGTAAACGAGGCAAAAAATTGTCCGTAACTGGAATCGAACCAGTGGCTCCTCGGGATTGTGTCTCCACAACGAGGTGATTTAACCCCTAATCGATACGGACCTACATATATAGCCTAATGGTTTCAATAACATCAGATTAACTGACTCTATCTATTACATAATCACTGAACATGACAGGCAGATAACTATGAGGAAGTGTATGTAAAGGAATCGTTCAAGCTGAATCTCCAGGTTGAACTACTCGTCCCACAATATTATACCGTTTCCTAATCATACCGTTCATGAGTCTGAGACCGACCGATGCCAACGGCGACACAAACACGGAACACTTACGAAAAAAAGTCGTACCAATCATCAAGCGTCTTTCTATCCTTCTCGTCCAATTGGCTATAATCCGCCACAGCATCCTCCGGTTTCAGACTCGACATGCCAAGTCCCTTTGATCCGTCCTTGCCTGCGAACACGTTGTACGACTTTCCAGGTCCGTACACTTCAGCTTTGTGCGACACGTCAAATATCGTCCCTGTACACGTGTATCAGTACACTCAGAAACATCCAACAAAGAACGAAATGACGAACCCTTTATCGCGACATAAATCGCCTTTCCTGGATTAGACCCATCATACTCTCTCAACTGCTCAGGTGTGAATGGGTCATCCTTCGGAGGCGCCAAATCAGTTCTAGGTGCTTGCATAACGGTCTTTAATGGGCGCTCTGTATTCTCTGCTGGTATAACTTGACTTGTCGAACTTGACGCTTTGGAAGAGCCTATGAGGAGTTGATAGGTGACATATACGGGAACGGCGAGAAGAACTCCGTATAGTGCGAGTGTATAGCTGTCTACCATCGTTTCGGCAAACGCCGTCAAAACACCGCGCAACACGTACCCTTATTTAATGCAATGCCAAGCGTGCGCCACAGTCCACAGCTAAATTTTGAGGCGGCTGCATGTGAGTTGGGAACTGTGATACTGGATATCCCACAACAGTTAACTCTGTTACGGCGGACAGGGTGAATGTTGTATGCATGCCGTTTGATGCTAGCATATACAAGTGTGCCTGTGTTGTGGATGAACGTACGGATGAACTCTTAACATGACATTAATGAATGCTATGTAACATTTCTACCGCATACCGCCAACTATGGAAGCTTTTTTCAAGCCGATCTAACTTGTGGGTAATTAGTACACTCTTACCACCGCCACTGCACGTCAGGGACACGCCGCACCACGCGCCCCGATCTGCTAATTGGTAATGCTATTATTCGCTATATAAACGTTAAATAACATCGACGAAGGATCTAGGAACACGGGATGAGAATAAAATACACGAAAATTATACGAGAATGATGGTCATTTTGGTCTATTGTTCTTCCTACCTAGAAGAAAGATAATGTCCGCTAACGTTTAGACACATTTCATAGCCATCTCATCATTTGAATTCATTGTCTCATCGACACTTTTGGGAAGTTGCATAGGAACGGGATACCGCGACGAAAATTCTTGCGAGATTGTCGTTATTGAATGATTTGTCCGAATCTTTGTGCACGGTAGCTTGGTACACAGTCCACAGCGCACGATAATCAGCGTGGGGACGATACCCTAGTTGCAATCATGAACAAAACCAAGTGCGAGTAGGTAATAAAGAACGGACCAATAGCTGTGCCAGTGCATCAGCCATGATGTACTAAAGAGTTAACCTTCATGTTAGTGCCAAGTGACTCAATCTAAGCGCCTTACCTGAGACGTCTCGTTGAGACTATGTAACACAAGTAAAATAAGGATCGCGGCGGATTGGATAGATCCAGATTCTATTCTGGCAAGGCAATCATCATGTCGACTCCAACCGGGCTGACGAGCAATGATTATAACTTACATGATTGCCACAGCTTGATGATACTTGTGACGATATTCCTCTCCGCAAGGCACATCTAATCGATAAACTACCCAATAGACACGAGAAGCTTCAAGACGTCAATTCGCACCCAAAAAAATGCAATTAAAAATAAAACTATACCGATCAAGAATGTAACCAACACATTTGTCGCCAAGGATACACTGAAGACAGTAATACCCCAATCGTCAATGCTAGAAATAAAGACGCCTTGCCCTGGTGCTGTTTCGCTTAAACCGTACAATGAGAAGACGAAACAGACTTTGCTTGGAATTAGCTACGTTGGGCCCCAGGGACTGTCTCCATTTGCATACCTGCTGTTCCAATCAACATGATTATAGGAAGGATGATAACGTTCCAATTGAAGTCCCAGACGACGTAACACCGATATATCTAACAAATAGGATAAACGAGAAGAAAAAATCGGATACAGAATGAAACTAACCAATAACCCGTCCGCGATAATGCTATGTTAAGCTTCTTTAGCAAAAAAGAGTCAAGGGGTCAGACTGCTTACTTGTTTGCAGCATAAAGTGCTTGTCTCGCTATGCTCAACGGTAGCCATCTTTGGGCAAAGTATTTAATAGCGCCGTCTACATCATAGCTATCTCCTATGAAGGCGACAATAACCTGGATGATTCCCACAACCATGTGAGCTGAGCTGACGACGAACATCGCAATGGCTGTAATGAGCATGGGTTTGTTCAAGCCTTGCGCATTACGCCGCACGAACAGCAGGATATAAACGCAAAGGCCGAATAACACGAAATTTGCACCTAAGCGATCTATGAGCATATATTGGCAAAGAGGGATTGGAAATCGACTGACCGTATAGCACCGACTCTACCTGCCGTGATTTATGTGAGCTATCATTATGATATTGGTAGGACAGTTAAAGAAACATACCCCGAAGCCAACGAGTGACGCCTAGCTTCCTGTTTAGCTTAACATGTAGACATAGGTTTAAACTTTACCGTGTCCAGGGGGATGTCGTGCAACATTGGCAGTGGAACGGGCGGGCGGGGTGAAATACAAGCCCCTCCCAAGGGTTTGGGTCTAGATAGCTAATATATTTTTCACTTTGAGACTGTCCCCACGCGCTCCTGAGTGTGGCGATGGACTCGGTACATTTTCCGTCTTTATTTAAAGGAATGAATCCCAGGATGGGATGGTTCACTGGTCCCAATCGTAATGGCGCGGACACAGTTACGAATACCTTCCATGCGATCACGGAAGTGGCGACGGAAGTATCTATCGCCTTACATGTACGACATTGTCAGTTTTTTCCGAGGTACGACATTGCAGTTACCAATACAAGTTATCATTCTTATGCCAGTTCTGGTATAATCGAGGAACTTGAACCCCTCAGCGCTTATCGAATCCAGTAGCGAAACGATGAGAATTGAGAGATAAGACCAAAAGCCGCCGAAAACGTCAGCTTCGAAAGATCTGCGTGGCGTCCCGCCACATCCGCATTCTGTAAAAAAAGGCCGTCAAGTCCGATGTTAACTGTTCTTCTCTTAAAGCTTAAAGGCCGTAAAGTGCGGAAAGAAACGATGAAAAAGACGGGAATATAGGACGGAGAACGATGAGACAAACCAAATTACTAACGTCAACCGCATGGTCACAGGAAGGTCACGGGCACTGTCTGGGTCACGGGATTACGCAGAATTATTGGTCTTGCGATCTTATATTTCCCACCGTGACGGTACTTATCCCGCGAGATCAGCTTTTCAGTTTCAGTTTTGGAGCCATGGGACCGAAAGTTATATGCGTTCGGTTTCTAGATTTAAATTTCTGGGTTTGTATTCTTAACAAGTCGTTATATACTTAATAATAACATGAAAGCGAACGTGGGGATACAATAGCGAGCACAAGAAACAGTGACTGGACCATGGTCAAAGTGCTCTGATGCTGGGCTACTCAGTGCTCCCATGTATCTTTTCGAGTATATGACGTGTCTAAGTCAAAAAGCCGTCAAACGGCTTTATCTTCAACTCGACTCGTCGATTCGCAAGGGCCCATCGTCCCCAATTCCGAGCCACTGGTGTGGATATTGAATATTGATACACGACGATGCCTGCCGCGGCCAGTATGGATTGCTGATCCATGCTCGTCTGTTGGCATGCCTTCCGTGATGGTACCTAAACCAACGCGAACTATAATCAGGGTAGCGGTAATGCCCTAGGAACGGTTGTTTAAAGATGCAAAGGTTAAGAATGAAGGAACTGACCGTTATCTGCGCGATTGCATCAAATGCGATGACCTGAAGGGCCATGTTCAAAATGATCTGCAACGGATGATGATGGCTTACCTGGTAGACCGACCGCACAATACACAATATGACCAGAACCAGGACAGAACATGCATAAACGATACCAGATTCCAGGCTGTTCAAAAGAGTCAGAGGATTACGTATGAGAAGAGTAGTAATGAACTTAACATGACTTTTACGAGGTAGTTATACCTGTTGCCGTGTTCCTCTCCAAGAAATTCACTCGTTTGTTGAGCAATATATCGAAGACGGTAGACTATGATACATCGGTCGTGAGTTTCATTTAGAAGCAACAGGGTGTATTCTAGCTCTTACCAATCAAAGATGTGATTAGAACGATTGTCACCAGCCACAGAATGAACGAAGCGTATCCCCAGTTGACATTTGTTGAATTGAGGAATGGTTGTCCAGGTTTGAGTTGGCTGAAGTTGTACACACTAACAAACGCAGCGACTGTTCTTGTCGTAAATATACTAGGCATGTCTGATGGGCCAATGACATACTCGATGATGCCACCAATAAGATTACTGGAGCGACGATTACTTTCCATTGACAGCACCAAACCAGATAACACCGGTATGTCTGCAAAGTCTTGGTGAAATATAGCTTCAATCAGATATGTAGTCAACTGACCACCATTATGTCTGCAACGAGACTAAATTCTCATCAACCTCAGCATGATCCAGGATAATCCGAGTCGGAACACTTACGTTGTTGTTACCATCAGTACCTGCCTGAAGATGTCCAGTGGAAGCCATGACTGATTGTAGTAATCAATTGCAGAGCTGCCTTCGTCGGAAAAGGCTTGTAGAGCTCGTATAATCCCGACGATAATATGACCCGTATTGAGGGTGAACGCGAGAATGGCCGTGATTAGGAAGGGCTTGTTTACAGCGCCTCTCGCTCCCCGTTTGAATAGGAGATATACACAAAGACCGAATAATATAGCATATGCTCCTGAGAAATTGGTTGAGCAAAATGGAAAACAGCAATACCGATGGAAGCCCACGACGTACCATATAATATCGCCTCGACCTATGATCCCGCGTATGAGCTTGTGACGATTATGCAAAGGGACAGAGACACACCGATAAGGCAAGGAGATATGCCTAAAAACCATTATAGCTGATCAGTAAAGACAGAGACAGCAGACCGAGCCTACCTTGTCAAGGGTAATGTCATGAACCATGGTTAAGGAGGATGGGGCCTGGCGGGATTACAACCAAAAAGCGTAACGGATAAATAGTGTCTCTGAGTAGGCTTCGAATTCCACATTTGTTTTCTATGCCTCGATTTTGTAAGAATGCTTAGCGTAAAAGCACCGAAATATAAAATACGCGTGAATAACGGAATATGCATATGGACGCTCCCATGAAGGGGTGATTAAATTAATTAGTCGAAGCAACACACACAGGTTGGGGTAAGGGTCTTCGAAAAAAAATACTGGCTCGTCAATAAACATCTCTGTAGAAAGCTCGCGTAACGAGTACTTGAATCCTGGAATAGAAACATCCAGCCGTGTATCCATGATTCCACGCCTTTCTACATCTGGGAAATAATGTGTGAATATTGCGGAATCTGACAAACCTTGTACGTGGAAAACGGCGATGTAACGTAAGACATCCTTCATAAGCACGCAGCTGCTTCTCTTGTGATAGCGGCAGCCAGCATTCAACCCTGCGACACAGGACGTTTCAAAATAGAATTAAGCTCGCAAGGCCCCATGTGACCGTTTACTTACAAAACGTGATCCACTTATGTCAGTTCTAGGCCTGGTTACAGCCGCTTGGTTCGGAGCTGAAAGGCCTAGAATGGGTAATTAGTAACACGATGACCTCACATTCCCAGCACTCGGATAAACGCGAATGCTTGAGATGGCGGAATGCCGGGAAGAGTAGCGCGTGACAAGAAGTACGGTTCAATGCTCCGGTTGGTGCCAGGTGCTTTAGATACTGAGGTCAGTAGAAGGAGATTCTGTAACATTGACCCCTCGGTCTGGAGTGAGATGTTCGGGCAACAGGTGGCGATTCCGGGCACGTGGGGGATTGGATGCGGCGGAGATGTGTAATTCCCGTAGAGTGATACCGTTTTCTCTTCCGCTTGGTGTAGAGGCCAGGGTGTGCTAGCGGTTAGCCTGAGAATGCTGCAACTATGGTATCCTCCACTTGAATCGTTCCGTGGTAAAGAATGAACCCAAAGTGACGGTGGGAGCGGGAAATTGATATAGCTTCCATTCAGTTTTGAGCTTGGTGATGTGAAGCTCTTCGCATGATGAACAAACTGATTACTGATTTCAATTCCGAAAGGAACAAAAGGACGGGTACCGAAAGTGAATATAGTTAGTGTAGCCACGGCCACGGACTGCGGGCGAAACCACCAACATGGCAACATTCCATTCGACTGCTCCTCCCCTCATACCATTCCCGGATAATCTGACAGTTCCGCAATTCTTCTTGGATGGAAGAGTCAGTCATCCGACTGAGCCAATCGTGGCAAAGAATATTCCGTGCATGATTGATGAGAGCAATGGTAGAAGGATATACTTGTCAGAAGTGAGTGTTGACTCTTTTGACGACAATCTCATTCTTGTGAACTGCGATACCTAGCTGAGAACCAGGACTGATTGTCTGGCGAGGACGTTGAAGCAGAAATGGAAGTTGGGTGAGTTGACTGGGAATTTTCGTTTGACTTTGTTTGCCTTCACTGGTTGACACATCCTCAGACGATGGCAGTATTGGTGAGTCCTCTGTCTATGCGCATATAGCAGTGCTGATGTTCATTTCAAAGTGGCTTTGATCAGCCCGAATCATATAGGTGTGCAGAGAATTCGTTCCAGCAATATGCAGGGCACAATTGACGCGATCTACTAGATTATGGGGTTTGTTGTTGGGCAGTTCATCGTGTCGGGGGTAGCGTCGCGTACGTCCATGTTTCATCTTTGTAGAGTATTCGGTTTAACAGGATTTCGACAGCTTGGTGAATCCTTCTCTCACGGAAGATGAAATTGGTGTGTTGTCAAGTTTGCAGTTGAAAATTTAACGTAACTCCCGTATAGCGTACCACTTTCAGCTTGCAAAACCAGCTTTGGTCATTTCCTTCGTGGAGGTCTATGATCTCGTTCTCAAGGCAGCTTCCAATGTGAATATTCCAAAAACGAACATCATCGTTCTTGACAACGATGGGAATGCGACATTTAGTACTGTGCCGACGATTGCAAAGCTCATCAATGAAGGGACGGGGTTTCTTCCTATTGAAGACAGGCCGTTGGCACCGCGAGAGGCACGAATCAAGATGGCTTTCCTTTGCTTTTCTTCTGGAACGACAGGAAAACCAAAGGTGTGTTCTTTTTTCAGTGACCATCTTTACGTCTGCTAAGGTTATCCGTAGGCTGTCGTGATCAGCCATTACAATATCATTTGCAATGTCTTGCAATGTGCCACCTTCCTTCGTGTTAACGATCCATCCCTTCCTAAGGAGCAGGTAAGGCATGGACCGGGGGATGTATGTACTGGAGGTATGCTTAATTCATGCATCTCGGTTTTCCAGAGTCTCAATAATCTTGCAGTCCTTCCATTTTACCGTGAGTAGATCTTGTTCACATTGTCTCTCACTCAGCTCAATAACAAAAGACATCTATGGCCTCGTATTCGGCGTACGTTTCTCCG
>KN818332.1:42707-58723 GCA_000827485.1 Amanita muscaria Koide BX008
GAGTGTAGAGGCCAGGGCGTAACAAATTGACTGATGTCATTTCCAAATGGAACAAACGGCCGGTACAGAAAATGAATATAGTTAGTACGACCACAGACTGCAGGCGAAACCACCATGTCGATAATCGCTCCCCCACTCGTACCGTTCCCGGATAATCTGACAATCCCGCAATTCTTCTTAGATGGAAGAGTCAGCCATCCCACTGAGCCAATCGTGGCGAAGGATATCATTCCTTGCATGATTGACGAAAGCAATGGTAGAAGGATATACTTGTCAGAAGTGAGTTTTGACTCTTTTGACGACAGACGTGAAACATTGGCTCATATATCTAGCTGAGAACCCGGACTGATTATTTGGCGAGGACGTTGAAGCAGAAATGGAAGTTGGGTGAGTTGACTGGGAATTTCCGTTTGCCTTTGTTTACCTTGACTGGTTGACACATCCTCAGATGATGGCAGTATTGGTGAGCCCTGTGTTTTTGCGCATATAGCAGTGCTGATGTTCATTTATAAGTGGCTTTGATCAGCCCGAATCATATAGGTGTGCAGAGAATCCGTTCCAGCGATATGCAGGACACAATTGACGCGATCTGCTAGACTACGCGGTTTGTTGTTGGGCGGTTCACCGTGTCGGGGGTAGTGTCGCGTACGTCCATATTTCACCTTGGTGGAATACTCGGTTTGACGGGATTTCGACAGCTTGGTGAATCCTTCTCTCACGGAAGATGAAATTGGTGTGCATTTTGAGGTTGTCAAGTTTGCTGTCGAAAATTTAATCCCGTATAGCATACCACTTTCAGCTTGCAAAACCAGCTGTGGTCATTTCCTTCGTGGAGGTCTATGATCTCGTTCTCAAGGCAGCTTCCAATGTGAACATTTCAAAAACGAACATCATCATTCTTGACAACGATGGGAATGCGACATCTAGTACTGTTCCGACGATTGCGAAGCTCATCAATGAAGGGGTGGCTTTTCCTCCCATTGAAGATACGGCGTTGGCACCGCGAGAGGCACGAATCAAGATGGCTTTCCTTTGCTTTTCTTCTGGAACGACAGGAAAACCAAAGGTGTGTTCTTTCCTTGGTGATTAACTTCACGTTTGCTAAGGCTATCCGTAGGCTGTCATGATCAGCCATTACAATATCATTTGCAATGTCTTGCAATGTGCCACCTTCCTTCGTGTTAACGATCCATCACTTCCTAAGGAGCAGATAAGGCATAGACCAGGAGATGTATGTACTGGCGGTATGTTTGATTCATGCATCTGGGTTTTCCCGAGTCTCAATAATCTTACAGTTCTTCCATTATACCGTGAGTCAATCTTGTTCTTATTACCTCTTACTCAGCTCAACAACAAAAGACATCTATGGCATCATTTCTGGCGTACGTTTCTCCGCTGATCAAATTCATGCCTATGTTAATGACTCCGTATGTACAGCTCCACTTTGCAATATACACGAAGGTATAACAGCTTTGATCCACTGTCTCAACCAGTTGACTTTATCCGTCAATAGGCAACTATAGTGTTGGCGCAAAAATTCGATTTCGGCAAAATGCTTGCGAGCATAAGGCAGTACAGAATCAGTCACTTGTTGTGAGTAGCCAGTTCGTTATACCCCTCGAGTATTGCGAGCGTAGAAGGTAGAATTGTGCCTCCCATGGCGGTGCTTATATCCAAGGTTCGTTCATAAATCTTGATACAGCGACCACATTGACGAATGTCATGCAGCATCCAGCTGCGGAGAAGGCAGACCTCTCAAGTGTCAAGTTCTGCCTGATTGGTGGAGCACCCGTGAGCGCAGAGCTTTCGAAACAGTTACTTGCAAGGATACCAGACATCCAACTCGGCCAAGCTTATGGTTAGTCTCGACAAGTAAAAGACATCTGATTCTCACGTATGGAACTTAGGTATGACCGAAAGTTGTGGAGGTGTCTCCTTGGTATGTCCGTCTGACTATTGCGATTCTTTACGTGACATTTCTTTCTCTAAGACGCCAACCAACCAACAAGTCGGAACTCTTGGCAGTGGAGGTCAATTGTTATCAGGCACGACAGCAAAGCTTGTGAAACCTGACGGAACGCTTGCCAAAGTCGGAGAGCCAGGTGAACTGTATGTTCATGGTGGCCAAGTCACTCTCGGTTACTACCAGAACCCGTCTGCGTGAGTGTGATACAGAAGCTTCGTGTTCCTACTTACTGACCCGTGCACAGAACACGTGAAACATTCCTCGAAGGGTGAGACGATGTCCCGAACCTTTACCGTACTGTAATATGATCTGTCAAACTCTAGGGGTTGGATTCGAACGGGTGATGAGGTCATACTTAAGGAGAACGGCGACCTGTTTATTATAGACCGCCTCAAGGTTGGTCTAATACCCATACTACAGGATTCCGTTGGATTGAATCACGATATAGGAGCTCATCAAGGTGAAAGCCAGCCAAGTTGCGCCTGCAGAACTCGAAGGTCATCTTCTTGAACATCCCGACGTAGCGGACGTGGGAGTAATCGGGGTCCCGGATGACTATAGCGGCGAGCTCCCGTTTGCCTATGTTGTCCTTCAACCGCAGTTGGCAGAGCTTGTAACGAAAGACGCGAAATTGGCAGCTCAAATCAAGGAAAGACTTTTCAAGGTGCCGTATGATTCTTTGGTCTGATGTTTGAAGCAATAACCCTGAAATTTTCCATATCTAGCACGTTTCGAGCGCCAAATCAAAAGAGAAGTGGTTGGCGGGAGGCATTGGATTCATCGACGTTGTGCCGAAAAGCCAGAGCGGCAAAATTTTGCGACGGTTTTTGCGTGAGAAGGCGGCCGAGAGTTTACGCACGCGAGCCAAGCTTTGACCAGTTCTTGTCTTGTCAAGCGTGGTGGTAGTTATCTTGTATATATATACCCTATAGATTTTAGATATCGATATAAAGGCGTCGATTCGAAGCAATCGAGTGCATCCTTCGGAGTCACAATGTCACTCAGGTTCCCATACGATCACCTACATGATGCTAACTTCTTACTCACGAGTTGAAACGTTGACTCTTGTCAATCATGCATTGATCATGGCTTACGTACTTACCTGGGGGCGGAGTCACGTGGATACTACAGTCATATCTTGTCGGAGCGCCAGCTTTTTAACCTTCCCTGTCGGCTTGAAGGATGGCTGTAGACATCTCCAGAATACCTGTTCCTCCTCTCTCCACCCTCGCAAAGCTCAATGTCTCTCTCTCAGATGACCTAGATGTCCCAAAGATCGCTTCTCAGTGGCTGGATGCACTTAGTTCGATGCTAGAATCAAATAGTCCCAAGACTGGAGTTGGCGACCTATTTCTCGCAGACTCTTGGTGGCGCGATATGCTCTCTCTCACCTGGGACTTTCGCACCTTCCGTGGCATATCCTCGATCACAACTTTTCTCGAGGCTAGGATTAAATTGATGAATCCAAGGCGGTTCAAGTTACGTCATGACTCTTTGCTTGGACTCGAGCGCCCATATGACGATATTGCGTGGATCAATGCTTGGTTCGACTTTGAGACCGATACTGGAACAGGGCTCGGAATTTTCCGTTTAGTACCTGTTGCCACTGGCGAGTGGAAAGCTCATACCGTATTCACGAATCTAGAAGATCTGAAAGGGTTTCCAGAAAGGATTGGGCCAATGCGCAATGCAAAACCTAATCATGACAACTGGGAGATTGGTCGCAATCGCGAAATAGGATTTGAACAGGCGGATCCTGTTGTCCTTGTCGTTGGGGCTGGACATAGTGGACTGGACGTCGCTGCAAGGTTGAAGGCCTATGACGTGCAGACCCTTATCGTTGAACGGAATGAACGTATCGGTGACAATTGGAGAAACAGGTATGACACCTTGTGTCTTCACGATCCTGTCTGTGAGTATCGGCGTCAACCTCAGTTCCTACATTCAGACGCATCTTATTCTCAGGGCGCGATCATATGCCATATCTTCAGTAATTACGGTTGATGCGGGCTTCATAATATTCTAATCAACAGAAAGATTCCCATCAACATGGCCTGTGTATACGCCTGCGCGAAAGGTTATGCTTGACTCCCATTCAAATTCATAACGAACAATCTGACAGCTGGCTTCAGCTGGCGAACTGGCTTGAACATTATGCGGATGCTCTTGATCTGAATGTTTGGACATCCTCGGAGGTCATCGCAGCTGTGCACAATCACAGCACAGGCACCTGGACAGTTACCGTTAAACGTGCTGACGGGACGGAGCGTGTGCTGGATGTGAGGCATGTCATATTTACTACCGGCATTTCAGGCATTGCGCCAAAGATGCCCTTGTTACCTAGAATTGTGAGTGCATCTGATAAACATGCAGAACGTGCTACACTGAGGAATATAGTCAAAGTTCCAGGGTCAAGTACTTCACTCAAGCCAGTATAAAAAGGCTTTAGATCACGCGGGGAAGAAAGTCGTCATCGTCGGAGCCTGCACATCTGGTAAAGGCTAACCCTCTATCCTGTCGACATGTCGCTCATGCCGATACAAGCCCATGACATTGCCCGTGACTGCTATAATCATGGCATTGGTGTGTCGTTTCCTTTTCGATTTGCCAACTAGTTCACTTCTCTGAACAGACGTCACGATGTTTCAACGCGGTTCTACTTGTGTAATGTCCGCTAAGAATAATTGGGACGTGCTCCTGAAAGGTGCCAAACTCCCAATGAATTTCGTTGGAATCGTCTTCCTTTTTGTTGACCACGTTATATATACTGTAGGTCTGTATGAAGAAGATAGTCCCCACCCTGACATCGCTGATCGTATCAACGCATCTTTTCCTAATTTTATGGCAATGGGGTTGATACAACGGGCCACTCAACGAATACTACAGATGGATAGGTTCGTCGAAAAACTTTTGCACGAAACGAGCTCATGTGACATGGCTTGTGCAACAGAAGACTTCTGGAATCGTTGCACAGGCGAGGATTTAGAACTAATGACGGTATACAGGGGACTGGCGCTCTATTGTTGGTATACAGTAAAATAAGCGGCTTTTACCTAGGTAGGATCAACACATATTTCATCAATTATATTCGTTAATCATGCTGTATAGATGTTGGAGCAAGCCAACTAATAGCAGACGGCAGAATCAAGCTGAAAAACGACAGTCAGATCAAGGAGTTCACAGAGACTGGCCTCTTATTTGAAGACGGAAGTCAACTACAAGCTGACGTTGTCTTGTTCGCCACCGGGTACGTCATGTGTATCTTGATGCTTCTATGTGGTAATGAACAAAATAAGGCTTGGTGATATCAAAGAAAACATTCGCAAAGTCTGTGGCGACAAAATCACTGACAAGTGTCCCCCAATTTGGGGCTTCGATAAGGAAGGAGAAATCAATGGCATTGCGCGCGAACTGGGTACACCAGGCTTGTGGTATTTTACCGGTAAGTTGACATCAACTCGAACACGAGAAGAATGCTTACCGCCACAGGTAATTTCGCATCTTGTCGCTTCTACTCTAAGCACCTCGCATTGCGTGAGAAATGTTCAAAGCGTACAATTCATCTTTCATCTCATTTTCTTGACAGAGATCAAAGCGAAGGTGGAAGGCGCGTTTAGTGAGCGATACAGCACTTCAGATTGAAGCGGAAGAAAAGAGGATGTTTAAGCTCCTGATCTGCTGACCGCCCAAGTCTATGTCTGTACTACAGAGTTGGAGACAGGTATTATTCGAATCATGGATGAACGTGCGTATAATGCATAGCTCAGGACTCAGGTGCTGATTTGTGGCGTTTGGAGCGGCGAATAAAGCTGTGGGGTTGCACACGGCATCGGGAGAACTCTACGACCAAATAGAGTTCGCGTAAATTGATTAGGTATTTTCAGGGGGTCCACTCAGCTATCAGCATATTTTGGGTTTCTAAATCCCATGGAAAGGCATCCAGTGTTCCTCATGCGGAGAACCGGATACGGGAATGTAGGCCATGCTGACAGCAATTACATGTCTGCTGACCGCCCCAAGTCTATATCTGTCCTACAGAGTTGGAGACATGTATCATTCGGATCATGGATGAATGTGCGTATAATGCAGGTATTGATGTGGCAGTTTGTGGCGTTTGGAGCGCTGTGGGGTTGTCACACGGCATCGGGAGAAGTCTGATGTATTCCAGGGGTCACGCTCGGTAAGAGTGATAAATTGTGATAGTTGTTCTTTTCTGAGTTGATAAGATTCAATGATAATTGAGAGGACTCGAGCTCGTCGAATTTCCGAGGCCGAAACGGAGAGCTTCGGCCCAATAAAGGGCGGGCTGCAAGTCATAATCCATTATAAAAACCCCCACTTTTTGATCGAAATCCCCCGTCCAAACGACCTGCCGGTCCATTGTAACTGTCCGAGACGTCAAAGCCTTTAGCATCCAATAGTTTGTCCCCGATTTCGTCGTCTCGTGTTGTGGTGTCTCTTACAATAAACCTCTAGTATCAGTCACTGATGAAATGTCGCATTTGTGGACTCAATTTCACTGGTGCATCCCGCGTTTGTAAATGTGTACGTTCTCTAGCATTCTTTGAGCGCTCTTGAGTAATCCCTCCAAATCCAGCCTCCTAAGGACCCTAAGCCTCCTAAGCCTGGGCCTAAGCCCCCTAACCCCCCTAACCCCCCTAACCAACCACCCTCGGTGAAACGTCGGTGACGGACCGACAATGTGCGGGAGTGCTTGCCAGAGAGAAGGATCAGCGTGTGATGAATGGTGACCCATATGTAAACCTTTTGCCATTGAATTATATTGTCATTCTGTTCGATCAGTTCGTTAGTGTGGACCCTACAAACCAGCTCATTGCAAGACCCAGTGATTATTCGCAACAACTTCCATGGACTAAGGCCGCCCACTTCCCTCCGCCTCAGGCTCCTCCTGTGATTCAATCATTTAGTGACTTTATTTAATATCCGGCTGTGCTAAGCAGCTAAATCCATAGTAAGTGACCACAATTTGTAGGTGACGAAATAAGCGACGCGAGCTAACGATGAAGGGGGAACAAAGAAACACATTCCGTTGCTGGAATGGAGAGGAGAGCAACGCCGAAAGTAAACTAAAAAGAGCCCGGGGATGAACCCAAGCTCGTCCAGAGAGAATGGATGTATGATATGCACGGATGATTTTCAGGATCGCTGGAAAGACAAGGGATTCATAATATAGAGGTGCTCGTGGATTGCCACCCCAAGTTCCTCTGACATGGGTATGTTGTGTGTCATCAACTATCTATGCGGTTGGTTTGTAATCCATCTGAGAAACCGCTCGTCCGAGTCTCCAATTAGCATCAGTCACATGTATTCCCTATTCGTAAGCATTCAGTTATGGCATATAAATAAGGGACACGCCAATTTGAACTTCCCACATTGAACTGCAAATGCCAACCATCGATCACGACCTAGCACCCGACGGAAATGTGCTCAAACATCTCTTCCCAAATTCCACAGTTGGATCTACAACAATCCTTTCCCAGACATTTCAGACATGCACTTTTGTCGCCCGTGTGGACGAAATCGATCAGCCTGCGAGAGAGATCTTAGTCCGTCTGGAAGTCTTAGAGGACCAAGTATTTCGCTTGCGCACCGTCTCGGACCTACAGCGAGTTGCAGCACTCGTAATTCCTGACCTGGTTCCGGAGGTGGAACGAACAGGAACGGTATGCATGGAGGATGGAATCGAGGTCGAGTTTTCCCTAACCACCTTCATTCCTGACTCGGTCACCCTCGAAAGCGTATGGGATGACCTTTCCGACGACGAACAGTCCGCGATCATGGCGGAGCTTGTAGCAGCGATGGGGAAGCTATATTCCTTGAATCGCGACAACGAGCAGGTCCAGCTCCTCTTGAAAGGCTCAAAATTCGTTCTCGAGGGGGGTAATCATTCTTCCGAGTCTACCTCTGCCTCTGCCTCCTCTTCTCTCGCCTTGGGTAGCCTCGACATTGGATATGCCAATGACTCAGCTGATCTCCTGCGACTGCTCGTCGAATCGCTCAACAAGATTCACAAAGTTCCTTTGGCGTCAATTCAACCGTCGAACAACGGCATTTCCATCATATCCGCCAATGGATTCGGACGGCTGGACCTGTTGAATGAAGAGCTTGCGGCGATCTCCGCTGATACCGTCTTCTGCCACTGCGACCTCGAACCTCGTAATATACTCGTTCGACGCTCAACGTCGCCTGACCGTGATCGCTCCTACGAAGTTGCCGCAATCATTGATTGGGAAATGTCAGGCATCTTCCCTCGAGGATATGAGTACGCTATGAAGGACACTCTCCTCGGAGTGTCAAATCTATCCTTCACCTGGTACTCGCTTTTCAGACAACAAGCGGTGCCTGACATGCCAGCTTTGACTAATTGTGCACGGTTCATGCACGCGATCGATATTATCAACAACTCATACCAGAAACAGCTATTGGATGTATCAAACGTGGGAGCGCTGATCCGAGAAAGGTGGCTAATCAGAGAGCAGTTGGAGCGGCCTACAGGTGTTATCTCTGGTTGGGCGCGGAAGCCAGGCCTGGTGGTGCCCAGGTTTACAAGAGAAGATAATGAAGACCTTGAGATGGAAGTTCTCAGAGAGCTGGGAAGGATTTAGTTCCACGTGGTGACGGTGCAAGGTTCCGTGACTTCTCATTTGCTGTTTTTTCTTTTTTCGTGCTCGTCTTCGTCCGTAGCGCCGCCTTTTCTGTACAGCGGAATTGAATGCGATTTTTTTGTGCCTTTTTTCACTTTTTGAGCTTGGGACCGAGGGTTGATCAAAATTTCCGAGTGAAACGAAGGACTCGACGCGCGATGTTCGACTCGGTATCTGGATATCGTTCAGTTCTATTATAGGGTCCTCAATGAACTGATCAGACAGAATGACAATATAATTCAATGGCAAAAGGTCACCATTCATCACACGCTGATCCTGCCTCTTTCGTGCCGTCTCTGGCAAGCACCCCCGTTCTCACAGCAGCCCGCTTTTATGTGGTAATGAGAAAACTAAGGCTTGGTGATATCAAAGAAAATATTCACAAAGTCTGTGGCGACAAAATCACCGACAAGTGTCCCCCAATCTGGGGCTTCGATAAGGAAGGAGAAATCAATGGCATTGCGCGCGAACTAGGGACACCAGGCTTGTGGTATTCAACCGGTAAGTTGACCTCGAACACAAGGGAATTGTGAAGAATGCTTACCGCCACAGGCAATTTCGCATCTTGTCGCTTCTACTCTAAGCACCTCGCATTACGTGAGAAACTTTCAATGCCATTACTAGCGTGCAATTCACCTTTCATCTCATTTTCTTGATAGAGATCAAGGCGAAGGTGGAAGGCGCGGTTAGTGAGCGATATGGCACTTCAGATTGAAGCGGAAGAAGAGCGGATGTTTAAGCTCTTGATCTGTATCCAACACAGGCTAAGGAATTAAGAATGGTATTTTTAGTCATTTGGACAGGGGTATATATACTAATCAACTCGTCCGGCGCCTGCGCGACCAAGAACCATTCATTGAATTGGTCAGTTGATGAAAGTGCATCTGCCTGGGACTCTGGGGCTCGAGTCAGGGATCAGAAAAATCTTGGGAAGAAGTCGTCACAAGGAGAGCAACGGCGTTGATACTGGAGAATATATCACTGTCGGTGTCATCGATGTCATCATCGACATTGCTATAACGGGCGAGGCCGCAATTGGGTAACATTCATGTGGAGAGGCATTGTGAGCTGGGACAGAAAAAGATGTTGTGGTAACGGGGATAACATAGAAGTGTAAGTGTATGGTGAATATGTTGTTGAAGTTCTACTTGCTGAAGTGGTGAAAATTGATGTGGCTGTGCTGGGGTTGAGAAGCTACAGTAGAAAACCTCATAATGCATAGAGGTCGTTCATCAAAAATCGCTATGCATTATGAGGTATATTCGCTAGTGGATGTCACATCACTGTGACATGAGTGACAGTCACGCAGCCGTCGAAACGTCGAAACGCTCTGATTCAAGTATATACACATTAGATACCTAGGAATGTCTTGCGTGAGAGTGTTCCTTGTGTGAAGATCAAGGCCCCAGGCGCTTTGGTCTTCCACCCTTGTTTGTCGAGGGGTTTTCACGTAGTTTCCGTTTCCGTGCGTCTGATTCTGGCATAGTGTGGGATATTACTGTGTTAGGACTGTAAATTGCCCACAGAGCTTATTTAAAAGGTTAGTGACAATGAAAGATAGGCTTCATTGTGCCGGTATATACCATTGTTCAGACCGAATTTTTGCATAATTGGTCAAAAATTCCTATTCATTATGCAATACCAAATATTTTGCATATTTTACCCTGTCCCGAGCTCGTTCCGAGAAAAATCCAATGCATTATGAGGTTTATTCACTCTGACCTTATGCATTATTACGTTTCCTACTGTAGAAGAGGGACGACAATAGGGGTGTTGATTGTGATCCAGGAGACAATGGGCTTGTGCTGGTACCCGAGGATAATGAAGATGGTGAACCAGGTTAGTCTGGTGGAACCCAGGTACTAGGTATGAGCGCTATCGGCAACAACCACGTTGCTGTCAAGATGATCCTATATGCGCTTTCGATGAGGTAAAAAGGCCTCAAGAATCGGGGATCACAAACTCACCTTCGTCATAAGTCCTGATAGGTTCCCAGCCCCACGATAACAGCTCTCCAAGGTAAGGCACAAGCACAAGCCCTTGTAAGATGAGAATCACAGGCCGGACTTGACGTGAACGGGAAAGTTTGGGAAAATATGTTAGGGCAGCAGTGAGCAAGGTTGCGCGTCTATTTGTCTCAGTACTGGTTATGTCTAGAGTTTTAAGCGCGGGCGGGGTTATATAGCTGTCAAGAAGCCATAAGCAATGCGTCTAGTCGATGATATGATAAACATACATTCTATATCCCCACCACATGGTTTCTAGCGACAGTTGAGTCCTTGAAGGCACCCTTACCCGCCGTCTCCGAACTCGGACTAGGGTAGGTTGAGGTTCTGGTTCCTGCACTTGAGATGTCTACACCGGCTGTGTAGAGGCGGTTGCAGAGGTGGACGAAGCTTCGTTCGAAGAGGACCACCAAGAAGAGAACGATAACACGCTTGACCAACTCCAACCGCTTTTCCTGGTCTTGGGTTGCTGATGCACCTGAATTTCAGATGCTTGTTCGTTCTTCTCTACCTCCATCGTTGTCGTTCTCCTCTTCTTCACGCACAACAACAATAGGAACCATCTCTGAATCAGCGATAGATACAAGAGACGTCGCTGTCGGCATAAAAGGAGAATACAACATGATACTCGTCTCCATCTTCGACCGAGTCATCTTATTGTTCGTATCTCTGCCAACGTCGCTTCCATATGTAGCCTGAGCAGAGCTGGAATCAAGAACGGAAGAGATACGGAGACATTAGACTTCCACGCGGACTTGCAGGATGACTGCTCCTCTGGACCTGTGGATAAAGTCTCTTCGAGGACCTAAGCACACTTGGACCTGGTGAAGGGGACAGTACTGAGTATACCAGGCGTCTGTAGTGGATCCTGGATGTGTTGTGTACTGAGCGGTAGAGAACCATTCCAGGCTGGCGACGAGATCGTGGTGTTGGGGGAAGTTTGGGTGTCCCGAAAAGGCAAAAGGGCAGTGGGTCATAATTTTGAATCGGTAATGGAGAACCTGGAAGTACAGGCGAAAGCCTGCGCAAGGTTTGGGTTGTGCTATATCATGATATGATGAATATGAAAGTCGTGAACCTGAACCGAACAGCTCTTTTTTTGCACTTGACGGGCCCACCGTGACAGCTCCGGGGCTACGAGGTCATCCATCTCTGAGCACAAAGAGAAAGTAAGACGGCTGTTATTGCCCATGATATGTCCTTTTCCAACGCATGCAAGCTTGAAGCTCGAAGCTTTACGATAATACCTGGCGAAGCAAAGGTCCCTCACACGCTCTCTAAATCTAACAGGGACAAATGTTCGTTTACTCCCCTCGTAAGTTAAATTCCTGGTAATCAGTCGGAATTTACAACCAATTAGGAACTCGAGTTTTTCCTGACGAAATTTTGCTGCTTTCGATCCCAAGCCCTAGTACACTCGACACATCTTTATACAAATTTCAACACCACTGAACCAAGTAATCAACATACAAATCAATCAAATCGGTCAAAAGCATACTACTATCATCAGTCAATGGCACAAAAGTAGATACGATCATGATAAGAACATCTGCATAACTTTCCTTCCGATATCGCTACTTCAACGCAACACTAGTAGTGAATGACGCATTATTGGGGTTCGTAGTTCCTCCACCAATGACCTGAAGCGAGGAAATAGACGTATAGAGGACAAGGGCAAGAACAGTCTTGGTTGACCCTGTATCCAAACCACTGGTGACCTGGTAAGGCGATGCGTCGACCACCAGAGTGGCAGATTCAGTGGGTTTAATTGTTATGCTCTGTGTTTGGGATATTGTCTGGAAAATCAAGGACCCCGAGGTCGCGGTGTTTGTAACTGTGACCGCGTCCGATTGGATTAGGATCGGTCTATTATGCACGGTGAGTGAGATAAATCCTAGTCGCACAACATGTCCTCTCACTTGTTAACCATAATAAGCGTGGACAATTGTGTAGTTTTAGGGTTTTAAGGCAGGAAGATACTCGAGCGAGTCTGTTATGTCGAGTGAGAGCAGGATGGAGAAAACAAACAGTTTTCTCTTGCGATATTTGTACTGTTTGGGAGTGCCAGGTGTATGGCAGGCCTGCGGGGTAAAGACCCCAGACGACTCTTGGACGCTTTGAGCACCGGACCTGGCAGAGGGTTATTCTATTAGAGTTCTGGGGTTCATCCATGCACAAAGGCATCGTGATTCACATCGGA
The DNA here is from genome assembly GCA_000827485.1 of Amanita muscaria Koide BX008. Lineage (NCBI taxonomy): Eukaryota > Fungi > Basidiomycota > Agaricomycetes > Agaricales > Amanitaceae > Amanita > Amanita muscaria. The sequence continues at coordinate 55,545 of KN818332.1, forward strand.
CTCTCAAAATCGCCGAGCTTCAACCTGGCTTCAGCGTTATCTTCCATGTCATCTGTCTTTACTGTATCCTTCCATGTCATCTGTCTTTACTATATCCTTCCATGTCATCTGTCTTTCCTATATCCTTCCATGTCATCTGTCTTTCCTATATCCTTCCATGACATCTGTCTTTCCTATATCCTTCCATGTCGTCTGTCTTTACTATATGAATATCCTTCCATGTCATCTATCCTTCCATGTTGTCTGTCTTTACTATATCCTTCCATGTCATATTTGCCACCGTAACACCTTGCGAAGCACCTCACACACCACAATTACCTAATCTTGTGCGCTCTCTAAATCTAACAGGGACAAATGTTCCCAACCATCTCGCTCACGCCGCATTTGCCGAAATCCAACAAAAGGGCCCGGAAGACCGGAACAAAACATGTGCGACAGTGAGCTGACTGAAAGACAGAGGCAGCGTGCTTCTTTGTCCATCGGACCTCTCGGTTCGATACAACCATGTAATTATAGGCGGTACTAGGTAGAAAAGGAGATGAGCATGAAATAGATTCGCTCAATACGATAATCTTGCACAGAAATGTAGTTTACTCGGAAATGTCACACACAAGGTGTAGTAGATGTCGACGCAGGCGACTCTTTCATGACGAGGAGCCACCGAAAATTAGAAAATACGCGTCCGGATTCTAGATTTAAATTTCTGAATTTGTTTTCTTACATACTTATTTAATAATAATGAAAGCGAACGTGGGGTACAATCTAACCATAGTGAGGACAAGAACCGGTCAAAGTGCTCTGCCAGACTGCCATCTCCATGACGTCAAACTGAGTTACGGAGTTTGAAACAGGCACGGGACCAAATCGCCGTCAAGAAGCCATCAAGATTCAAACAGCCTCTTTATCGTCAATCGATTCGGAAGGGTCCATCGTCTCGAATTCCAAGCCACTGGTGTGGATACTGACATGGCGAGACTTGCCGCGGCTAGTATGTGTTGCGTTTGATCCATACTCGTCTGTTGGCATGCCTTCCGCGATGGTACTTAAACCAATGCGAACTATAGTAAGGGTAGCGGTAATGCCCTAGCCAAACAGTTGTTTAAAGATGCAAAGGTTAAGAATAAAGGAACTAACCGTTATCTGCGCTATCGCATTAAATGCAACGGCCTGAAGGGCCATGTTCAAAATGATCTGCAACGAACGATGATGGCTTACCTGGTAGACCGACTGCATAAGACACAATATGACCAGAACCAGAGCAGAAAATGCATAAATGATACCAGATTCCAGGCTGTTCAAAACAGTCAGGATTACATAGGAAAAGAGTAGTAATGAACTTAACACGACTGCCATGATATAGTTATACCTATTGCCATGTTCCTTTCCAAGAGATTCTCTCGTTTGTCGAGCAATATATCGAAGACGGTAGACTATGATACATCGGTCGTGAGTTTCATTTAAAAGCAACAGGGTGTATTCTAGCTCTTACCAATCAAAGATGTGATTAGAACGATTGTCACCAGCCACAGAATGAACACAGCGTTTCCCCAGTTGATATTTGTTGAACTGAGGAATGGTTGTCCAGGTTTAAGTTGGCTGAAGTTGTACACACTAACAAACGCAGTGACTGTTCTTGTCGTAAACTAAGCATGGCCGACGAGTCTAATGACATACCCGATGATGCCACCAATAAGATTACGGGAGCGACGATTACTTTCCATTGACAGCTCCAAACCAGATAACACCGGTATGTCTGCGAAGTCTTGGTGAAATATAGCTTCGATCAGATATGTAGTCTACTGACCACCATTATGTCTGCAACGAGACTAGATTCTCGTCAACCTCAGCATGATCCAGGATAATCCGAGTCTGAACACTTACGTGGTTGTTATCATGAGTACTTCCCCGACGATGTTTAGTGGAAGCCATGTCTGACCGTAGTAATCAATGGCAGAGGTGGAGCTGCCTTCATCGGAAAAGGCTTGTAGAACCCGAATAATCCCGACAATAATATGACCCGTATTGAGGGTGAACGCGAGAATGGCCGTGATTAGGAAGGGCTTATTTACAGCGCCTTTCGCTCTCCGTTTGAATAGAAGATATACACAAAGGCCGAATAATACAACATATGCTCCTGAAAAATTGGTTGAACAAATGGAAAACAGCACGATTGAAGCCCACGACGTACCATATAATATCGCCTCGACCTATGATCCCGCATATGAGGCTCGTGACAACTATGCGAAGGGACAGAGACACACCGATAAAGAAATGACAGCAGCCTAAAAATCATTTAAGTTGATCAGCAAAGACAGAGACAGCAGACCGAGCCTACCTTGTCAAGGGTAATGTCATGAACCATGATTAAGGACGATGGGGCCTGACGGAATTACAACCAAAGAGCGTAAACGATAAATAGCGTCTCTCTCCCGCAACTGCGTAGGCTTAGAATTCCACATGTGTCTTCTGTGCCTCGAATCTCGATTTTCTATGGATGCTTAGCGGTTAAAAAGCACCGATATATGGAAGACGCCGTGGATAACGGAGTACTCTCGTGAAGGGACAATTGAATTAAACCGTCGAAGCAACTGTTACACAAGCTGGGGTAAGGCTGGTAAGGATCTTCGGAAAAAATATTTATCACACTCGCCTAGTGCCGGCTCGACCAAAAAGCCGTGGCTTAGGCCTCGCCCCTCAACAAACTTCTCTTTAGAAAGCTTGAGTAACGAGTACTTGAATCCAGGAATAGAAACATCCACCCGTGTATCCACGATTCCACGCCTTTCTACATCTGGGAAATAAGGTATGGATATTGCGGAATTTGAGTCGGATTGACAAACCTTGTACGTAGAAAACGGCGACGTAACGTAAGACGTTATCTTTTTTGCGTTTCAGAATCGAATTCAATACTCCACCGTTCACTCAAGTTGGACATGTGTGTCATGAATGCATGACTAATGTACCGCTTACTTCGGAGTCGATGAATAGAAGCCTAGAATGGTAATTAGTACATAACACGAAGACCGAGACGGAATGCGGGGAAGAGTCACGCATGAAAAAAAAAAGTGCACTGTTCAATGCCCCGGTTGGTGCCAGGCTTTGGGCAACTGTTACATAGTAAAGGTGCTCGATTCTAAAGTTCAGTTCTTTTTTCAGTTGTTTTCACCCACCATCACTAC
>KN818332.1:65888-89699 GCA_000827485.1 Amanita muscaria Koide BX008
TACTAGGGGTGCTCAATTCTACAGTTCAGTTCTTTTTTTCAGTTCTTTTCACTCAGGTACAAGAAATTCTCGAACTGTGAAACGAATCAGGTGCACTCAATTATAAAATTCGCGTTCATCAGCCGTTACAAGTAACATTTGACTCCTGGAATGAAATGTTCGGGCAACACTAACACTGCAGGTGGGCCGGGTATGGGGGATGCGAGTAAATTAATTATTACCGAAGAGTACCCCTCAAACCATTCCCACAATCTGACAGTTCCGCAATTCTTCTTGGTCAGCCACCCCACTGAGCCAATTGTAGCGAAGGATATTCCTTGCATGATTGAGGAGAGCAATGGTAGAAGGATATATGTTGGCTCTTTTGACGACAAACATGAAACGTCAGCTCATTCTTGTGAACTGTAATATCTAGCTGAGAACCCGGACTGATTGTCTGGCGAGGACGTTGAAATGGAAGTTGGGTGAGGAATTTTCGTTTGACTTTGTTTGCTTTGCTTGGTTGACACATCATATGGCAGTATTAGTGAGTTCTGTGTTTCTATGCGCATATAGCAGTGCTGATGTCCATTCACAAGTGGTTTTGATCAGCCCGAATCATATAGGTGTGCAGAGAATTCGTTCCAACAACATGCAGGGCACAATCATGATTGACGCGATCTGTCAGATTATGGGTTTGTTGTTTACGTCCATATCTCACTTTGTAGAATACTCGGTTTGACGGTATTTCGACATCTTGGTGAATCCTTCTCTCATGGAAGATGAAATTGGCGTGCATTGAGGTTGTCAAGCTTGCAGTCGAAGGTAGTCTCCGTTGCTGACCTTAATACACAGATGACAATCGATCTGTTCCCGTATAGCGTATCACTTTCAACTTGCAAAACTAGTTGTGGTCATTTCGTTCTTGACAACGATGGGAATGCGATATCTAGCACCACTGTTCCTTTGGGGACCACAACCCACGGTTCCCCATCCCCCAGCGCATTGCATTTCCACCTCAGCTCGAAGGCACACCGACGAAGATATCCATGACGCCCTTTGGTCTCCCGCTTCTACCACCATTTCCTCCAGGTCCAGTACCAGAAGAGATCTGCGTCTGCCAATCCGCTTCTTGACGTTCCGCTGCATCGCCAGCGACCACCCCACTGCTTTGAACCATGCTGCCAACCACCTGATCATTGCTGGCAAACATTCGTCACCGTCCTTCCCTTTATACATACCCGCTCCTAGAAACTCGACATTAACCGTCGTGGCTGACGCACAAAGTGCAGTTGCGATCTTGAAAACTGCAATTGTTCGAGAGCGCGTGGGAACCCTGAACCCCAAGATCCCGAGCCCGGAAATCTTGTTGATGATGCTTCTCCCCTTGAAAACAGGCGTGAAAAGCTTCGAGAACGGCCCTATCCAATCCAACCCATACTTCCAGACCGCCGCAATAGCTTTGTTCGGATCCATCGCAGCTTCACTTATTTTTCCTGCCTCTGTTGGATCCAATATTACATCATTCAACAAGACCCTGTTCGTCCCATCTGGCTGAATCTCTCTTTCATCAACCTGAACAACGCTCTCACTTCCTTTCTCGTGGAGTCGTGCGGTGCACTGCCGTCTTCTCATCCTCCAGTAGCATCCGAAATTGTGCTCTCAAAGATGCAGTTTCTGACAGGATCTGGTTGACTGTAGCTTGACATCTCCTGGGCCGTGGTACTTGAGACGGTTGGGAAGTGTGAGGACGTCGGTTTGAGATAGTTTTGTGGAGGTGTTTCAGACATTCCAGGAGGACGGAGATGTATGAAATGAGAGTTTCAGATGAGAATGAGGAGGATTCTGAGCGTGGATCACTTGAGGTAAGAGCAGGGGTAGTTAGGTGGGTATGATAGTTGGAAACTGCCACTAAATTGGCTGTTCTGACGATGATGAGATGCCTGCAAGGCTCCAGGTACGAGAGCTTGTATACACCCCGTGAATGGACAGTTATCGGCAGGGAATCTGAATTGTTCCAATTTATTGTCATAAGTCTCAAAGACTCTCAAGAACTCGTTATTATGGTTATATGAACGAGGTCATTCTTTTCCCGGTTTTGAATAAGTTACACATTGTATTTATTCATACTAGCCAGACATCTGGATGTATCTATCACATCATAACGTCCGTGAGTTAGTCATTGACTATGAAATGAGTTCATGATGATTGTATGAATGCAAGCCCGCACGTCGTGTATCTCAAGTGCACGCGGGAGAAATATCGAGTTCCATGAATCCTATACCCGAAGCTACACGTCTGTCGGTATCGTTGAAGTCGTGTCAGCACTATCTGTCGCTTGCTGCCCGATGGGAACATTCTGAAAATTTGTCAGACGATGTATAGAAATGTAACATAAAGACGACTACGAACAATCGGTATACTCTTCCCGGGATGTAGCTCGTCTTCGGTATGGGCTCCTAAGTTGAACGAGGCACTCAACTCATCGTTTGCTTTCTCGTTCATCGACCTTAGATGAGACCTTGCATTGAGCCTTGGCGCAACATTAGCTCATAGTTTTGGACACCAGTCAACAAAAGCTCACAATGCAAGTAGCGTCACGGGGTATACTAGAAATCCTCGTTAGCCAGATTGAACTTCGGCGTGATTGAAATAACGTACAGGACGAAATCATCACAGTGAGTACTAGGAACAGTGGATTACTGTCTTGGAGTGCGAAATCCTATTCGGCTGGTTGAACGATCAGATGACCTGTCATAGTATCATGGTGCCTACCATGATAACAATCGCGATAGCTGTCAGACTGGACGAATGTAGATAAGCAATTGAAGCGTGAGTCATAATCATAGAAAGACCTTGTGATAAGTCCTGATTCTGGTAGTGCGCTCAATGTCAACAGTACATGAAGTCCACACTCTGGGAGACACTCACGAATTGTCCATAAGACCAATTTGTCTACGATACGCTTCGTCCTTATAAAATTGAGATGGAATGAAACCAAGGAACATACCCCTACTCACCGTTGCCTTATATATTGACGATCTTTCATCAATTGATAGCAGAAAGTCACCGTGATTATAGCATCGACAATTGGACAGGTGATATAGGTTGAGGTTATAATCCATCGATACTTTATCTGGTTCACAGGGAAGTTATCATTCAAGATGAGAACACCATATAGGACAATTGCTATGAACTCGTATGCCGCACCGGTGCAACATACAAGTGGAATCCATAGTTGATGGGTCAGAATATACAGTCTGAGAGCATATACCATCTATATCGTTCTTGAGCCGTGTCTGTAGTTTGAACGAGTGTTAGACCCACCTGCACCGCAGACTGCATAACAGCAGTGAGTACGATGGTTGACAGAATAAGCGAGAAGGTAAAGGTGCCACGCATAATCTGGTACTGGCTCGTCGCTTCGAGTATGACATACATCGTGTCGGCGAACCTTTCATTCATCACTGTAGGTTATCCCGTGACAGAGATGTTCGTGCTTACCACACAACGCCGACCTGCACAGTTGAAATCAATCCGGTATACAGGTACTTTCAATATTTTGGCGGACGCACCGCAACTTTCACGAGAACCGTATCTGACTTGAATTTGCGATAATATGCAAAAGCTTGAAGGCTAGTAATCCCCCATAATGCAGAGGATAATACCAGGCCGATTTGCGCATAGCTTAAGCTTCTGATATAAACCGCGTCCGTTGTAAGGTACATTGTTCCACGTGGGGCAGTGGCTAAACAAACGAGAACGAGAAAGCAACCCTATGTAAATTTGGGTCCACGATAAGAATGTTTTTGTGGTTTGAACGACTTTCACTGACCTGATGTTCAGTTCGCCGAAGGGAGATTTGACTACTCCGCACGAGTGATACACTTCAAGTTGATATTCACTGCCCAAAAAACACGCCCTGAGCTTGGGATTTAATGATCGGACGGCCACCTCAGACGTCGACAGCGATAGCGTGCTTGAGAGGGATGTAAAGACTATAGGTGGGAGCCAAAGCCTAATCCAAAGCGACGCATCTAGTATAAATTCAATCATGCCGTCCTGCGTGTCAGTCGTAAATAGTTTAAGCACCTGTCCTCCAGAAACAGGGATAGATCTAAGGAGTAGTGATTGATGCGTTCCCACGGCCACCCCGATAATGAACAAGGGTACCGGTATGCCAATGAGCCTTAGCAGATTTGCCGAACAACTCCCTAGAAGGTCAAGCGACAACATGATTGCTGGACCTGGTTCCGTAGGGATAGGTTATTCTATTAGCTGTATAAGCAAGTGGGCAACCGTGTGGCCACGCTACGCGGCACTTTGCAAGAAGCGGTGTTGAAAGATCCGGTCAAGTCGGTGACATGAATGCGATCCATACATGTGCCAAAGTTTTCTGACCATGAAAATAGAAGTGTCAATAAGCGAAATTGTCACAAGTCCTCCCCCGATATTCATTACGGTTGAATAGCGCATATTCGAAACAGGATGGTAATGCTTGGAAGCGTATAGTATCAGGCGGGCAAAGTCGTTTAGACCTCGGATAAACGATCTCGCCCACGGAGATTTCCGGTCCCTATTACGTTGTCACCACTGGTTTCAGAACTCCTGGCAGGCTCGAGTTCGACGCTTTTGGCTGTGATCATCACGAGAAATCTCCTCTATTAGTAGTACACCGTGTACACCCGCCTGCTCGCCTTCAAAGACTTAGACGTGGTCACCTGACTGGAGAACTGAAATGGCACCCTTGCTTCTGCAATCAGGCATCCCGCGAGAACTGCTGAATCTCATCTGGATTTACGTCCGCCAGAACAAGGGCGCTTAGCTTGAGATCCTTCTCACTGAACCCATCGCGGTAGGTATCATTCTGGAAGACGTAGACTTGGTTGCTTAACTTGCGTTTTGATACGAGTTTGCGGCCGTACACTTTGATCACCTCTCCGTATTTGAAGAGTTTTTGCAGGGGGCGCATAGTACCCATATCTATCATTTGATTTTTTCCGTTTATTCCCAACGTTGGCGCAGAGAGTAAGATCAATTCGAGGTATAAACCGAAGGCCAGCATCTTCCCCACTTTCAGTAATATCGACAACCTGCGCCAAGTCTCCTGCATATTTTCCGCGCCTAACGTGGACCCGTGTTCCAGGCGTCACCGTCTACTCCTGTTTCTTAATCTGCAACAAGCTAGCCATTTCTTCGCATGGCACTAGGGGGATACCACGGCTGGTGTATACACCAACGAGCCATCCACAACTTGGATGACTTGATTTTGCCCTGTAAGCTTCAGCGTAGACCATGCCTGGCAGCGAGTCATGTTGGAATGCAGCCATAATTTGCAGCGGTTTCCCTGAGGAATTCGTTCATGTCCCCAGTGTAATGTAGAGTAGCCCGTCCACCACAGCATTTACGAAGATCCAATTTGCTCTGGACTCCGGTCTTGTTCGTGCAACGTTCTTGCAGTGAGCATTGTATGGTGCCGCCGACTTGTATCGTCTTCCACGTCCTACTCGATGAATCTATCTGTAGGTGCATTGCTCAATTGAGCGACAAAGTTGTGCATTGTCCCGCATAGTCCCCTTCCTCCTCCTCATCTTCGTCTTACTCGCTGACCTCTGCCTCAATATCAATGAAACGGCTAGCAGCAGGCCTTTTTGTGACGATGCTAGACACGATGTGTAAGAAAATACACAGAAAAGTCAGTGTAACATTACCTACTTTAGCACATTTTGCGGCAGTTTTCCCAGATAGCTCTTCCTCGTACTCGCCCCTTCTCCCTCCATGTTCCTGTGGGGCGTCGACATCGTCTTGTTCACCCTCGTCCTGCATGTCAACATCGTCCTCCCCACGATAGTTGTGTTCTTCTCCAGAAGACATGGTGGTGGTTCAAGAAGAAGGTAACCGTTGTCACCAATCGAGGGACCAGACTCAAGAAAAAGTCAGCCAATATGAAGTAGAAAGAAGATCGAAACCTACAAGACGAGAGTGGTGCTCCAGACTCCTTCTATGCCACTCTCAGTGCAGCACTCTTATTCCGGTTGGAGCAGCTGTGGACATGACAGAAATTGGCTCTCTCCTCTTATGACCGGGAACCCCTTGGATATCTGTTTCTTCTTCTTTTTCTTCATCCGTAACAGCGCGGCTAACTGGCTTTGGAGCCGGCGTTTGCGTTGGACCAATTCTCAACGATGCAACCTTTGTCATCCGCGGCGCAATCGTCACAGCTGCAGCCGACGCGATTGCAATTGCTGAAGCGCGTTTATGACCAGGGACATTCAAGAACGTCTGCGTCAATTCCGCTTTCGTTAGTGTTTTCCGCGGTCCAATCTCCTTCTCTATCGCTTTGCCAGCGCGCAGCGCTACCGTGCGGGTAGTACGTGTTATTCGGATGTCGAAGTTCAACACCGAAGCTGGTACAGCTCTGGCACGGAAAACTAGTTTGCCGTTCGTGTTGAATAGACGTCGCCTGACGATGACGTTGATAGCGTATGGAGAACCGACAGTAACGTTTGCCACTATGTAGACTAGAAGGTGTTCTTTGATGTTCCATGGCCCGGGGTTGAATGAAAACTCAATGGCGCTTGGAAAAGTCATAGGACGAACGGGAGGTAGCGAGATAGTCGCCATACGTGGCGCATTCAATGACCCCTTGGTTCTTCTTCGACCATCCCCTTTTTAGATCGTCTTTTCCGTGTTGCTGTCGTCGTCGTCGTCTCCATTGCAGATGACGACGCTAACGGTATAGGAGATGGAGATGTAGGTGTAGTGTACATGGCTGGAGATGGTGAAGTAGACGCCGTCGTTGATAGATGCGATCCAGGGAGGAGGGCGACGGCACTGATACCGGTACCATCATAGAAGAATACATCACTGCCGGAGTCATCATCGACATTGCCATAACGGGGGAGGCTGCAGTAGGGTAATGTTCATGTGGAGAGCTGGGACAGAAAAGGTAACAACATAGAAGTATGACTGTATGGTGAATATGCAGGGAAAGGTTGTTGATGTTCTACTTGCTGAAATTCTTGCGATGGTCCGATTAGCCAGGTGAAAATTGATGTGGCTGTGCAGGTGGTTGTGATCCAGGAGACGATAGGTTTACGCTAGTACCCAAGGATGGTGAGGATGGTGAACCAGGCTGATCTGGTGGAACCCAGATACTAGGTATGAGCGCTATCGGCAACAACCACGCTGCTGTCAAGATGATTCCATATCCTGCGTACATGCGCTTTCGGTGAGTTAGAAAGGCTTCAAGAATCGTCGTCGTCGTCCTCTTCTTCATGCACAGCACCATCTCTGAATCAGCGATAGATACAAGAGAGGTCGTTGTGAGCATAAGAGGAGAATGATCCTGCTGTCATCTCCATCTTCGACTGAGTCATCTTCCGTGTCCATATCTCTAGTAACATCGCGCCTCCATAAGTGGGAGCAATAACGGAACAGGTGGAAGACATATCCGGAGACATTAGACCTAAACGCGGGATGACTGTGACACTTCGACCTGTCGACCAAGAAGGCGCTGGGACCCGGTGAACGAGCCATGACTGTGCGTCTGGGGTGGATCCGAGATGGGTTGCGTACTGGACGGTAGAGAACCATTCATGAGGAAATAAGCACGCGCGACGGCGCCAGGTTGAGCAGAAAAATACGTGGTTGGGAAGGAAGTTTGGGAGAGCGAAGAGTTCAGGCCCCGAAAAGGTACAAGGTCATAATTTTGGCAGAACGAGTGGAGCGCTGAACCTGAACCGAAACAAGTACTCTTTTCGCACGCCTCCGCAATCTTGAAGCTTGCCATTTTACCATTCTTAACTTCTCCCTAGATATCCACCTTCGCTCCTCCCAAGGCTCATCACCCTGGCGCGAGGACACACTTTTAATTCCTCTTTCTTTCTGCCCGACTTGAGCAAATAACATCACGCTCGTGCTCGACAAGCGAAAGTGGATACCATGTGACAGCCTGAAAAAGCAGAGCATGCTACCTCCGCAGTTCTGCATCCGAGACTAAACGCGTTTGCTTGGAGAACAGGGGAAAAGCAAGGTATAGTCATCCACTGCATTCTCCCCGGGGCCTTCTACGACTCAATGTCTTGCATGCTACACGATGTCTTTAAGTATACCAGCGTGGCAAGGATCAAGAAGACACCAAACGGTGCATACACCAGTCCAAAGTCAGTGGCGCATGTGACACTGGTGGCTCTTACAGACACAGTTCGCTTCGTTCTTTCATTTTACTGAGACCTTGGTGATCCCTGCATTTGGGCTGTATCGTAAGGGCTACCGTACAAGAGTATACCAACAGTTACCACCCGAGTGGGCTGGTAAGTATTCGTAGATAGATAATGCTCGAATTTACATCATCAACGAACGCAATCGCGGAACGTCCCTGGGCCGTTGCCATTCTTTCACGAAACTCCCGAGGAATCCATAACACAGGTACAGGGCGATCGTGTCCAGAAAATAATGCCCCAAGATATGGTGGGTCTTTAAGATGCATTGTCAAGACTGGGACACCATGCCAAAGTGGTATGTTGCGCAGCTGCATGAAATGTGCGAATGTTGGTCCTCGCTCGAGTTTCCCATTGATTAGGTTGAATGTAAGAGGGTCGCCGACATCGACATGGGGTTCGTCATCGTTAAGGTGCTGTACTACAAGCTGTGAATTGTCGGGTAGGAATGCCATCGCATGGCTGTCAATATCGATCGTAGAAATGATTGTACGCGTTGTGACATCGAAAATAATGGTCTGGTAAAAGGGACTTGGACTGCGGCGGTAGGGGGTGATGTCATCGGAGGCGGTGTCGTTGGATGCAGCATTACGGACAGCGGCGAGAAGGGCACCATCAGCTGAAAATGACAAGCACGCCCCGAAGGATCCGGCGAAAGTATGAAAATAATGTAGTGTTTTGAGATCCCACAAAACGATACCGTTGCCACCTGCAACAGCTAGCACAGTGTTCGAGACCCCCACTACCAATATAAATCCCCACCAGCCAGGTTTCGTAGGATACTGCAGAGTGCCACGTAACGCCCCATCTTTACCATCCCACAAGTTGACAGTTCCATCGTTTGACCCAGAAGCAAATTGTCTGCCATCGGGGCTGTATACAAGTGTCGCAACCGCTACCGCATGATGCGTACCAGTAGCAATCAGTTGTTTTCCAAGGCTACCTGTCTCCCGCAGCTCGACTTCACCAGAGACAAACCCGCAGGCGACCCGTGAACAATCCCGGGACAGAGCCAATGCAGAGATATGACGCTTTTCTTGTTCATTAGGGAAAGGGCTGGACGTCTCGAAACCTCGGATATCCCATAGGTGTACCGCCAAGAACCCGCCACCAGCAAGACGAGTGCAATCTGGTGAGAAGGCCAGTACCATAGATGAAGACGAAAGTGTAGAAATGAAGGTGTGGCTTTTGACATTGTAGAGTTTGATACAATTGACCGTCGAGATTGCAAGTGTATCATCTAGTGAAAAGGCGATTGCCGCCATACTGAAACCGAGACTTAGAACCTCGATTTGCAGCAGGAGGCTCCCACTGTCCCCACTCCACAACGTCGCCTTATCCCCCTGTCCAGTTGCAAGAAGAGATCCGTTAGTAGAGATGGCTAGACTGGTGCTGCCACCGCTCCGGCCGATCCCAATCAGTTTACCATCCTCACAACTCCACAGGTTGAGGGAAATCGATGTCAGTGTGGTGATTCGAGAACCATCAGCCGAGAATGCAACGCGATGCAATGATGATCTGAAATTCAGATTGGCGATGAAACTCCCATCGATCCCGTTTCGCAGGCGGACATATTTGTGGTCACCTGATGAACAGGCGAGTCTGGCACCAGTGGCGGAAAATTGCAGATCGCATCTATTGACCATAAACGTGAAGGGGTCAAATGATTCCTCGAGGACATCCTCCGGCAGAAGCACCGGCAGAACCCGAAGCGGACGCCGATCTTGATGAAGGAGTTCGCCATTTCCACTGTCCCATAGACAAACAGATTGGTCGGATAATAGTGCGGCAATTCGGTTACTTTCAGACGAGATTGCCACTTTCACAATATTCGCCCGAGTTGTAAAGCCAGCACCCCGTTCGTTACCGTTCACGTCGTACAATGTTATAATATTGTCTTTGAGTGAGGCGACTGTAGAAAAGTCGTTGGCTATCGCAAAGCCATCTCCGCTGATCATGGAAATAGGTGTTCCAGTGACTGCGTCCCAGACCTTCAACATTGTCTCGCTCAGAGAAACAAGCATGGTGTTATCGAGTGAAAATTTGACGGCATCAACCTCCTCCCCATGAGACCAGCTGGCAACGAGGGCATCCCACTTCGCAGGCCCACCCTCGACGCTACATACGTTGTGCGCCGCCTCATTAATATATCGATGGTATAACAGGGTATCTGTTGGTGTGAATGACAGTGCTGAATAATATGTATGAAGCGCTGATGTTTCGATTGTTCCATAGAATTTTGAAATGAACCGTAGACCATCCAACAGGAGTTGATGCAAATCCGAAGAAGCCGACTTCTATCCAAACACATGAGTATCTGGTTTAACATCTAGTGCGATCACAAACTTACTAAAACTTTCAGGACGATACGAATAGCACGATGAGCACAGTCGAGCTTTCTGATCAAGCTCAGTGCTTCAAACCAATGCAACAGGTGTTTATCTGCAAACTGTTCCAATGCTTTCATGACATTGGCGTCTTCAACGTTCGCAGCCTCGAGATGATTAGCCCAAGATACGCATGCATATTGTAGCGGTGGTGGGATATCTCTCTCTAGTTGTTCCTTAGTTATCCCATCTTTTGCAAGCCCGTCTTCGTTGCTCATGAATCGAGCTGGAGTGCCAATATCTAAGATGTTATACTTGAGGCGCTGTTCCATTATCCGAAAACAGTGTATTGTAATCCGCATATGGCGGATCATTGGATCGATGTGGAGATTGCCGTCCTTGCAGCGCTTCGAGTCTGTGATGTAGTCTGACAACGATTTATGATAGATGCGTGGTATATCATCGTCACCAAGTAGGATCACCGATTGGAGGTTAATGATCACCGCACGTATTTCCTCCACATCTATGTCGATAAGGTGGGCTAGCGTTGTGACAGGAAGAGGGTGTTGAACGGATATGATTGCACCAACAACTGATTTGTAACGATCAACTATATCGTCATCGCAGTCCACCGGTGCAACACTCCGAAGGATGACGGTGTAGAATTCATCGAGATCCTTGAAAGGCATACGGTCCTGAACAAAGGTGAAAAGCAACTTTTGCATCTGGGCCGCAGGATTAGAAGCAACTTTGTCCAAAATATATCGTACGGATGTCGAGGCAATAATGAAAAGTCTTCCTGCCGCGCGAACAAGACAGTCTATCTCATCATCACTAGCACACCATTTCCTCATTGGAAGACGTTCCTGGACTTGTGCGAGAGACAGCGAATGCTTGAGGTAAAGCCGTATATCACCGTCAACAACTTTATTTTCAATATCTTGCAAGCGGAAAATTTTATGGCCATCCTGACTGCGAAAGAAACGATCAAGGTTCGATTGGGGTCGTGTTGTCAGAATGACCTTGAACGATGGTAATTCCTGGACAAGTTGCCTCAACCCAGTCAGAACGGAAAACCAGTCATCTTCGTCACATTCATCCAGTGCATCGACGACGACGAGTATTGGTCGAGTACGTGACTGGACAATGCCCCGTAGTGGGTCCACTATAAGAGCCTTCAGCTGTTCTCGAGGACCTTTCGTTATCGCAGATCCACCATCTGTCTGCAGCATATTTCCAATGGCTTCTGCAAATGCTTTGTTATAAAGACAGAGCTGATATGCGATTGTCGTGAAGAACTTCTTCGCATTCTTGCGGTTGCCCTCGTCTCGTGAGAAAAAGAAAGATGCCCCCAAGAGATTGAGGTCAGCTGCTCGTGATGCGATGGTGTAGGCAACGGTGGATTTCCCAATGCCAGCCAGCCCGGATAGAATGTACATCCTCGACTCATCTGAGCCAGTGGCCCAGTCTGCCATCTCTCGGAGAAGCGCGACTCTGGTGCCCTCGAAGCATGGTCCACTCTTCTTCTTTGTTTGATAATCATCGAAGACAGCTTCTGCACGCGGTAGATTTATGATCGACTGAGTCTGGGTGTGAAATATTTGAGAATAACTGGAGCGTCGTCATCCGAGAACACCTACCAGAAATTTTCTGTTCAAATGGTGATTGATGTCTGGCAGGTTTGCGTGGTTTGCTATAAAATCACATATCTACGCACATCAGGTTAGCCTTTGACCGCAATGTATAACTTTGGCATACCAAATTCCTTTGAGATTCTGTAAATTGGCCATCTAAGCTGTGCGTAAGCTTGTTGGCTTGTGATGGGAGATTGGCAGCCACTGTGCTTACCGCCAGACCGAATAATCTTGAAGGTGTTGTTGTTAACAATACTGTTGCTTCCGAAGGCGTGGCCACCTCCAGTGAAGTGTGCGGTTTGGAAACGAGCACCATCGCCTGTAGTAACCCCGAGATTCTGGGTGGGGGGGATTTGATTACTGGCATTTGACGCCCTTTGGGCAGTTGACATGGCCTCCTCTCTTTGCACTACTCCATCTCCAGAACGCGGTTCTTTGGCATTACGGCGAGCATTTGTAGAGATTGGGAAGTCGAGATTGCTTCCACCTCCGATCTGCCGCGCATCTCCGTTTCCATGATTCATGGAAGATGGTTCTGGAATGATATGCTGTGAGGGAAGAGTCGAAATGATTGAAGTAACAGGATCACCTCTGTCCCCGCTCGTGAAGTGGTCGACAGATTGTGATCGTGATGCAGTAAATGATCTGTTTTGTTGGATATCCACCCCTTCTTTAGACAATTTTCGTTTGTGTGAAGATCCAAGAGTGGTAAGTTTCGAAGGAGAGTTGGAAGAGTCGGAGGCTGACATGTTGGGTGTCGGTGAGAAGGTCTCGCAAGGTGTGGTCTAGAGCTATAACGGATCTACTAAATCTAGCAACTTGCACAGCTTCAAGTTACGAATAAGGTGTATAGCATGTTTTAAATGAGAAACCCCGTCTCATACATGCATGAGCATTGCGTACAATAGTTGATATAATTACAAGCATGACAATGCAACAAGTCCACTCTACCAGGACACGGTCTGCCCCTCATCTCTATCGTCGCGTCATAGCATAATTGTATATTCACATCTCATCCCCAGGTAGCGGGACAGTCGACATACGCGGCGCATTCAATGACCCCTTGGTTCTTCTTCGACTATCCCCCGTTTTAGATCGTCTTTTCCGTGTTGTCGTTGTTGTCGCCGTCTCCATTGCAGATGACGACGCTAACGGTAGAGGAGATGAAGCAGTGTACATAGCTGGAGACGCTGAAGTAGACGCCGTCGTTGATAGATGCGATTCAGGGGAGGAGGGCGACGGCGTTAATACTGGTGCTATCATAGGAGAATACATCACTGCCGGAGTCATCATCGACATTGCCATAACGGGCGAAGCTGCAGTAGGGTAATGTTCATGTGGAGACGCATTGGGAGCTGGAACAGAAAAAAATCCAAAATGTTGAGGTAACGGGGACAACATAGAAGTATGAGTATATGGTGAATATACAGGGAAAGGTTGTTGATGTTCCACTTGCTGAAATTCTTGCGGTGGTGAAAATTCTTGCGGTGGTGAAAATTGATGTGGCTGTGCTAGTGGTTGAGGAGCTGAAAGAGGGGACGACAACGGCAGAGGAACGGGTGTTGATTGTGATACAGGAGACAATGGGTTTACAGTGGTACCCGAGGATGGTGAAGATGGCGAACCAGGCCAATCTGGTGGAACCCAGGTACTAGGTATGAGTGCTATCGGCAACAACCACGTTGCTGTCAAGATGATTCCATATCCTGGGTATATGCGCTTTCGATGAGCTAAAAAGGCCTCAAAAATCGGGTCTCACGAGCTTACCTTCGTCATAAGCCCTGATAGTTCCCCAGCTCCACGATAAAAGCCCCCCAAGGTATCCGAGGTAAGGCACAAGCCCTTGCAGGATGATAATTACAGGCCGGACTGTAAGAGGGAGGACGTGAACGGGAAAGTGTGTGAAAAACCATGTTAGGGCAGCAGTGAGCAAGGCTGCACGTCTATTTGTCTCGGTACTGGTTATATCTAGGGTTTCAAGCACGGGCGGGGGTATATAGCTGTCAAGAAGCCATAATTAGCATACATTCAGTCAATGATAGGAATAGGCATACATTCTATATCCCCACCACGTAGTTTCTAGCGACAGTTGAGTCCTTGAAGGCACCCATACCCGCCGTCTCCGAACTCGGGCTAGTGCAGGTTGAGGTTCCGGTTGCTGAACTTGAGATGTCGACGCCGGCTGTGTAGAGGCAGTTGCAGAAGTGGACGAAGCTTCATTCGAAGAAGACCACCAAGAAGAAAACGATAACACGTTTGACCAACTCCAACCGCTTTTGCTGGTCTCGGGTTGCTGATGCACCTGAATTTCAGATGCTGGTGGAGCAGCATCTGCTGTTCGTTCTTCTCTACCTCCGTCGTTGTCGTTCTCCTCTTCTTCATGCACAGAAACAACAGGAACCATCTCCGAATCAGCGATAGATACAAGAGACGTCGCCGTCGGCATAAGCGGAGAATACAACATGATACTCGTATCATCTCCATCTTCGACCGACTCATCTTCCGTGTCCATATCTCTGGTAGCGTCGCTTCCATATGTAGCCTGGGCAGAGCTGGAAGCAAGAACGGAAGAGATGGAAGACATATCCGGAGTTAGTCCTCCACGCGGACTTGCGGGGTAGCTGCTACCTCTGGGCACTTCTTCAGCCTGTCGCCCAAGCCTCTTTGCACGAGCTTTTGGAGAGCCAATCCTATCGAGAATGCTAAATACACTCTGTCTCCTGCCCGGGGACCTAAGTATATGCGCGCTGGGACCTGGTGAGCCAGGTATGATGGGAACAGGACTGAGTATACCAGGCGTTTGGAATGGATCGGGTTGTGTACTTGGCATAGGTAGCGGTAGAGAACCATTCATGAATTCCGGGCTGGAAAGAAGCGCGACGAGATCAGCTTCGTCGCCAGGTTGGGCAGAAAAATAAGTGGTTGGGGAGGAAGTTTGGGAGAGCGAAGCGTTCGAGCCCAGATAATGTGATTCTGGAGTAGAGAGTGCGGGTGAAAAGGGCAGTGGGTCATAATTTTGAATGGGTAACGGTGAACCTGGGATTACAGGTGGAAGTGGGGAGGCAGGTGAGAGTGTTGGGGACTGGTCTGGTGTCGGTAGCGGTTGAAACCTGGGCGCAGGACTGTTTACTGGATGAGAATCGAGCAAAGCTCGTAGCCTCAGTGCAAGGTTGAATGGGGAATGGTAGTCTGAGGTTGTCTCAGGACTCGTTGTGGACTCGTTCTTTCGTTTTTTACTGCTGCTCTGCCATTTTAACCTTTCGAAAAGTCCAGGTCTGCCGTTGCCATTGTTGTCTGGCTGCGGTGATGTCGACGACAGACGGTTGTGTTCATTGTCATTGTAGGTTGAGCTGGAGCGGTTGGGATGAAGCGAGGGCATTCATCAAACAAAAAATAACAAATGCTTGAAACCTACGGAAGCTAACCTCAACAGCGTCGACAACTAGCCAAAATCATATATAACACCTTGGCTATCCGCACCGAAGTTGTTGGTGCTCCAGCGCTGTGCTGACCATTGTTGTTCCTATTGCTATGGTGCGTACCAACATTAACAATCCAAGACAACAACTAACTGTCTAAAATATCTGCTCCACCTACTTTCGGCGAGTTGGGTGGTAGCTTGATTTAGTGGTGTTCTCTGACATGTCTGCAAGCAACTGCTAGTCTCTTCTGGATGGCAGCGTTAATCCGAGACTGAGTGCAAAAACAAGGGGACTAATTGATTACTGATCTCCTCTTTTTTCTTTTTTCTTTGGTGGAACGCAAGGCATAGCCTTCTTTCAAGGGGCAGGTTGGAGACGACAAGCATCACATGCCAGCGTATAGTCGCACGTTTCAAACACCTAGCACCATGACACTCTCACCTCACTTTTGGGCATACATAGTGAGGGCAAAAAACAGTTGTAGTGCTGAGTGCTCTCCGTAAGGTGGTGTACAAGGATAAACTAGAACCTCTTGTAAAACACGCCTGAGCAACACGCAGGGTTTTGAAGTAAAGACCAAACCTTCAATGTAACAATCGGCCCCTGAATATAGCAAGCCATCACATGTACCACACTGGTAGTTGATTGACCTGGGGTAGCCCCCTTAGATTGATACTAACTTGATCGGATCGCCGCGAATTCACCGAGAGGGGAAATCAGATAGCAGTTGTTGGACCAGTCTTCTCTAGCTGAAGATACCAGCCCCGTCTGTACAAAGCACTATTGCAGCTTCAGTTGATGGCAAGAATCAGGGAACGACTCGGAAATCATGAAGCCAAATAAAACGTAAACAAACTACGTGTTATCTTATTCACCACCAAGACTCGACATGCTTGACAGCTTGACCGCTTGACCTCTTCCGGGGTTCTTGGCTTCTTCTACTTATCGTGATCATGGGGGCATGCTGACATATCAAACGATGCCACGATGGCGGTTCTTACTAAACGAATGGTGTGATTCTCCTGGAACCATTAGTAAAGTGTTGATGACGCCATCTCTTGCTTGCTAATCACTCGATCCCAGCCAGTTATAACGTGTTCAAGATACCTAAAGTCTCTATCACTGTGCAATTTCTCATGTCTCAGAAACCTATCGTCCTTTACGGCCTCCCAACACCAAATGGTGTGCCTATTGCCGCTCTCTTGGAAGAATTGAAAGCGGTTTATCCAGGGATTGATTACGAGTAAGCTTTTAGTCCCTTCACATCTGACATCACGATACTTACAATAACGCTATCGCGTATAGTGTCGAATACATCGATTTGTCTAAACAAACACAAAAAGTACGCATTTATCCTTCCTCGTTTGTATTTGTCCGTTGAGTCTCTGCCACAGGAACCATGGTTCCTCAAACTGAACCCCAACGGACGCATACCTGTCATTGTCGATCGCTCTCGCAACAACTTTGCGGTCTTTGAGACATCTGCAATTCTGTTATACCTCGCACAGCACTATGATAAGGAATCCAAATTCACCTTCGACCCTGCGAAGAACCCGGACGAGTACAGTGTCCTACTGCAGTGGCTATTCTTTGCAGTTCGTATCGTTGTTGTAATCATGATCTTGCTCAAACTAACAATCGCTGATCCAGCATGGTGGTCTTGGCCCTATGCAAGGACAAGGTTCGCGATACTTCTTGACTCACGTGAGATGTCCTCTAACCTGTCTACAGCTCACCACTTCCGCAATTATGCACCCGAAGATATACCGTATGGCAAGAAAAGTAGGCCAAACTTTCTTATTCGCCCACACAGACATTCGAGCTTAGATCATCTGTTTAGGATACACCGATGAAACCAAACGGCTCTATGGAGTTCTAGAGCTTCGACTCAAAGATCGCGAATACCTCGCAGGAGCAGGAAAAGGCCATTACACCATTGCTGATATCAAGACGTGGCCCTGGTGCGTGTTAAACAACGACGGATGAAATCATGTTCCTAACTGCACTCGCAGGGTGTCCAGACACGCCTATGCTGGTATTGAAAGCTTGGATGAGTGGCCCTCCGTAAAGGTATGTTCTAGCTTCGCAATTGGCCATAGCGAGGTTATCTTATCAAAAAAAAAACAGGCCTGGGTGCAAAGGAGCACTGAGAGGGCAGCCAATGCACCTGCAAGTGAAGCGCTCAAGAAGCCGGAGGCGTGAAGATTTTGTACCATGTAGATCGTAGTGTATTGTATTACCCTGTGTTCGAATGCGCTAAATCGAGGCTGAGGTGACTGTTGTGCATAGCATTTGAAAATAACCATGAGACCAAATTTGCTTATTTCATCACCCTTGAGAGATTTGATGGTATACGTAGCACTATAACACGTACATGGCATGAAACAATTACAGATACAGTGTTGTCCTGGGAGAATTTATGACCAAATGCGGACAGTGTTGTCAACAATTCCGAGTCGCCTGATGCCGTATAGCTGAGTGCGAAATCCCTCGGACGTTGCGCCCACGGCGCCTCGGGAGAAGCAGGCTTCCACAGACGACCCAGAGCACGAGAATCGCATTCAAAATCCCTAGTACTATAGTAGATCTGGTCAGAGACGAAGACTGAAAACTAATGTACGTTCGAACCATTTGCCATATTTAGTAAAGAATATTCGATAAAGTCAATGCAAGGCCACCATCCGCTGATCAACATGACTGTATTGGTAGAGATCTGCCACTGAAATGGCGGTGTAGAGCTACGCGAAACTTGCGTGACACCTTCGGTTAAACTCCTGAACGGCGGTGGATTTTGAAAGATCCGATGGTTGCCATCTCAGCTCTCGCTTTCTATTTACTCGACCCCGCCAGGTATAAAGTAACAAGATGTCTAGAGCCTCCATTCAAGCGTATCATTGCAGGTTGTCATGTCTCAGAAACCTCTCGTGCTTTACGGCTCCCCCACTCCAAATGGCGTGCCCATTACCATTCTCTTAGAAGAATTGAAAGCGATCTATCCAGGCATTGATTATGAGTAAGCCTTTGGTCCCCACATATCACACCAAAACCTAAGAACGCTATCATCTCTAGTGTCGATTACATCGATTTGTCTAAACAGAGGCATAAAGTGCGTGTTTATCCTTGCTTTGATGTTTGTTCGTTGATTCTTTGCAACAGGAGCCATGGTTCCTCGAATTGAACCCTAACGGGCTCATGCCTGTCCTTGTCGACCGCTCACGCAACAACTTCGTCGTCTTTGAATCTACCGCCATTCTTGTGTATATCGCCCAACATTATGACAAGGAATCCAAATTTAGCTTCGATCCTGCAAAGAGCCCGAACGAGTACAGCGTCTTACTGCAGTGGCTATTCTTTCTCGTTCGTATCCATGCTAAGATTTCGCTCAAAATGAAATAATAATCGCTGATCTAGCATGGTGGTCTTGGCCCTATGCAAGGACAAGGTCCGCAATCTTTTTTCGAGTCATATGAGATGTCATCTAACTTGTCTACAGCTTACTACTTCTACAACATTGCACCTGAAGATATCCCGTATGGCAAGAAGAGTAAGCCGAACTTTATTTTTGCTACACGGACACACGAGCTTAGTTCGTCTGTTTAGGATACACCGATGAAACTAAAAGGCTATTTGGAGTCCTTGAACAACGGCTCAAAGACCGTGAATACCTCGCAGGACCGGGAAAAGGCCAATACACCATTGCTGATATTAAAGCGTGGCCCTGGTGCGTGTTAAATAACGACAGATGAAATGACATTCATAACTTCAAATTCAGGGTGTCCGGACACGCATACACTGGTATTCAAAGCTTGGATGAGTGGCCCCTCTTAAAGGTGGGTTCTAGTTTCGGCATTGGCCATAACGAGGTTATCTTATGCAAGGAATAGGCCTGGTCGCAAAAGTGCTCGGAGAGAGCAGCCAATGCACCTGCAAGGGAAGCGTTCACGAAGCCGCAAGCGTGAGGATCTTGTACCATGTAAATTGTATTGTATTGAATCACCCTGTGCGTGTTTGAATGCGGCTAAATTGAGGGAATTCTTCTATAGATATTACGGTACCCTGGTCGCTTCCTTGAGATATGAGAGTGGGTTGTTCACTTGGCACGGGCCATTTACACCACCCCGGACCGCCATTTGGTTAACAGGAAAGCACCCAGGCCGTTATTGTTTCCTGGTTTCTTGCTTTCGACCGATCCTGTTCAGGCGTCTCATCCAATGCTCCTCTCAGTTCCATCCCCTTTTGGGCAGATGGGCAGAGAGACCTTCCCTCCTCTCTCTCACGCTTAGTTTCATGCCATGCTAATTCCCAAAACTGACCATCACTGTGTATGATCGATCCCCAACAACACCAGGATCCATTGTAAGCGTGCCACAATTTCAATGAGAACAGCACACACTGATGCACTGATGGCCTAAGCGAGGAAAGAAATCTGCAATATCGGCTTCCCTATTCACAGCTGTTTAGACGCCTGATGTGACACAGCAATGAAGATCATGAGACCGCATGCCATCCATCCTGCGTCAAGGTGTCCAGATTGTCCAGATATCAATATAACGGACATTATGAAGGCGTTATTTCGCCTGATGTAACAGCAATGAAGATCACATTCATGAGACTGCATGCCACCCACCCTGCGTCAAAAGGTCCAGATTCGGTTCTGATATCAATATAACGGATTATGAAAGTACTACTTTTCACTTAATTTGCCCTACCAAATCTTCAAGGTAGGACATAGATCGCGTCCTGATCGCAGAGTTTGACACACAGATTGCTAACATATCAGATTTATCTTGATCAGCCCGCGGTGCCCACGTTTAGCACACGCTGTCGGGGGGATAAATCGACTTGCCATGCGCTTCAGCTGCCTTTTTCCGCTCGTTACATCTGTCTGTTTTTCCTACTAGACGACCCTGCACTCTTGGTTCTCGTGACTAGACAGCATTTAGGAACCGCCCTTAACACATACTTTCGA
Source organism: Amanita muscaria Koide BX008 (assembly GCA_000827485.1). NCBI lineage: Eukaryota > Fungi > Basidiomycota > Agaricomycetes > Agaricales > Amanitaceae > Amanita > Amanita muscaria. Next base: position 86,442 of record KN818332.1, read on the forward strand.
CAACTAATCAATACAGGATTGGACAGGGTCGTCAGATCGAACACCAAGCTGGTTAAGGAGTGGTCAGTCATAAATACTGTACGCAGCTACAAAGAAACAAACCAATAAACCGTAACATTGTCTACAGCCAACGTCCCGTCTCATACGCTTCAGCATTTATTATGAAGATGAAAAGATTCAGGAAAGACTTACGCCATCTTTTCGAAGTACACCACGTTTTAAGCCATGAGGCCCATGTCATTAAGGTCGGGCGATTTATTCGATGATGCCTTGTCCTAAATTCTAACGAGGGCGGCGGGCAGGAAACGCAACGACTGCCATTAACCAATGGCGAAAAAATCGGGGAAGTGAATGCCAGGGAGAGGCAACAAGAGGAAGAAGGTGGGGGTTCTAGGCAGGCGCAGCAACAGATAGAAAAACATGAGGCGTTAGAAGGGAAATCCAGGGCCAGGGAATCCGAGGCAGATGCGGAGAGTAAAATACGGATTGCCAGAACAGAGGCGGAACTCGGATTCCAGTCACGCCTGGCAGATGAAAGGAGAGCGAAACAATTGGGGATTGCCGAGCACGAGGCACGCGACATAGCGAGGCAAGTTGTGCTTGGTGGGTCTACGCTCGTGACCTACGGTGCAGGCTTAAATGTCCAGCATATTGTATGCGGATACGAATCCTGCTTCCTCACAATCAAAAACTTGCCACGAAACGTTCAACAATCAGAGGTCGAAGAACTCTTCGCCCAATTAGGTGTCGATCGTAATTTGTTCCACATCGTGAAGATGCGACAAGTCAACAACGAAGTTCAAGCAAAGGTCTTGTCGGACTCTGAGGTCGGACATGCTATTGCGGCAGCCCTCACTGGCATCGAGTTCCGCGACGGCCATTATCTGGACATCACTGTCGGCAACGGCCCCACTCCCAGGCGAGATATCAACGTCCTCACAGTTGCTTGGACGTTACCTTCTTCCACCATGGTCGCTCAATATAGCACAGAAGACGCCGCGTTGAACGCTTTGAACAGGTTGGATAACGCCATGTTTCGTCGTCGCAAAATACGGGTAGAATTGTATAGAGCTTCGGGGGACCTTTCCGTTGGGCACTACACTTCCACTCCGTCTATCAAAATCTCGGGTTTACCCTTGAATGTCACAACGGCAGAAATAGAAGAATATTCTGGCGCCAATGTAGCGTGGATTTTGACTGTTCTGCCTGGCCATGACCTAGCACATATCGTGGAGCGGATAAGGGGATTTGAAGGGTACGAGGTGAACCTACCCAATCCTAATAGATTCAATGCCGAAGTTCGGTTCCAGTTCAGCACGTGGAACGATGCAAAAAGAGCGCATAATTCTTTGGAAGGATGGAGACTGAACCTCGATTACCCATCATTACATGCCTGGTTGCCAATGCCTATTCAATACATCACTACCATCCCTCTTCCTCAATATCACGCGCAAAAGGGCCTCTGGGATTCCATGCCTGTTGAAAAGGATAACGATAAATCGGCTTTCGTACGGGTCATCAACAACGAGACAGATAAAACCTTTATTCTTGTTCTCGGAGAGGATAAGAAGGCTGTGGGGCAGCTAAAAGTGCGCGTGGAGGGTTTGCTTGCTGGGGAAACGCTAGACTGGAGGCTGTGGCATCGCTCGTTTACGAATGCGTCTGGTCGGCGTTTTCTCAACGATATTAGTGCCCGAACCAAGGCCCATATTGGAGTCGACTTGAAGTCAAAGATATTGAAGCTTTACGCCGATAGGGATATAAAACAAACGATCATTGATCTTGTCAAAGCCCAGATTGCGCGCTTGAAACTTTTGGAATGGTCGATACCTATTCCACCGTCTACAACCGAGTTCTTTATTCGCAGAGGACTCCCTACTTTGAAAGAAGAGCTGGGAGAAGATGCTGCGGCGCTGGAACTGCACCCTACACCTCGACTGATCATCCGCGGGGGAGAAGAAGCTCATAAAACTGTCGATAGGCTTATCGAGGAGTCGCTTAGTGGTATAAAATATGAAGCATATGATGGCGAAAAAGTTACATGCCCAAGTTGTTTCGGTAAAGCCTCCTCTCCTGTCTTGCTCAGTTGCGGACACCTCTATTGCGCGGGCTGTCTCCGACACTTCCTGTCGTCCGCAGCGGAGGGGAAGAAGTTCCCTCTGGTTTGTTTTGGGAACGAAGCCCGATGCGGAGCGCCCATAGCGATCCCGGTCATTCGCAGGTTCCTTCTGCAACAACAGTTTGATCAACTCGCCGGGGCAGCGGTCAAAGCTTACATTGAAAAGCAACCCACGAAGTTCAAATACTGCGCGACCCCTGGGTGTATGCAGCCTTATCGTTGTCGAGAAGACAGTCGGACATCTACGTGCCCCTCTTGCTTCGCTGCTGTTTGCAGTAGTTGCCACAAAGAGGCGCATGATGGAATGACGTGCAGAGAGAGGAGGATCATGGATAACCCGGAAGAGCAGGAACGGCTCAACGAAGAATGGGCTCGGGGGGCAGGAGCAAAAAGTTGTCCATCTTGCCGGATCTGGATACAGAAGACAGAAGGCTGCAATCATGTGACCTGTCAGTGTGGCGCTCACATCTGTTGGAATTGCCTCGCAACATTTTCAAAGGCCCAAGACGTATATAATCACTTGCGTACTATGCACGGAGGAATACATGCCAACGATGTCCAGCCGGCACGACACTTGGTACCGAGAACGATAGTCAACCAAGACGCCAGGGGTTGGCAGTGGGTAGAACTGGGTCATAGAGACGACTTGAATTTTGCATGCGAAGAGGACGGGCTTGTTCAAGATGATCAAGCAGGACGCCAACCTCAGCCAGCCAGAGGCTGGCGGCGGCTTCGACGATTGATGCAACCAGTTTTTCAGTAGCAATAGCGCCAAGAGAACAAGAGAAGAAGCGTGTTCTGCTCAGCAGCGACGAGGGTCCATTGATGATTCGTAATTATTATTTAACAGTGTTCTGATAGCCCGACCGTATCTATCGCCCTATACAAAGGAATAAGTCTATCATATGTATATACGTAGGAAGTCATGCAATATCACCTTGTTGATGAAAAAAAATCGCAACTGAGAGGCGACCCGGCTGGCTGAGCGTCAGCGATATTTGACTTGTCGAGCCTGGAGCAACTTGAAGGGTGGGGGAAGCGTCTCGTGCTGTCGAGGGACATCGACTTCTGTACCTCCGAATGTCATGTTGGACTGCTCGCGACGAAGACCGGATGCTATGCAGGATAAATAAAGTGTT
>KN818333.1:33183-44129 GCA_000827485.1 Amanita muscaria Koide BX008
GGTACCTTGTCAAAAAGATCCGCAAAAGCGGATATATTAGCTTCATATGTGCATTCAGTGAAAAGATGTTTTCCCTCATGGCCATAAATCGATGCCTCTCTAGACCACCATGCAAATAAACCCCGAAACATGAATTTTGCATGGAGATTCGAGTTCTGCCCCAATTCTGATCTGAGAACTCGAGTACCAAGCATAGGCGTCAAACAGGACGAAAGATGCCTCTGATGCACAAATTGCTCGATGAGGACCGCAGGACCTATAGATCATCGGACCACGACTCCCCAACCCATTGAAGGCAAACGTTAACGATGACAATGGTAATACTTGCATCAAGCCATGGAAATAATCGCTGGTTTAAGCAGATGGCTGAGATAAATCGAATTATGGTTGGCAGAAGTGTCGATATAGTATGGCTACCGCCAGGGACAACGCAAGGATAGTCAACTGAATTCCTATCCCTAGATGTCGCTACACGAGATATCGAAACAGACGATTTCTAAGCCCAAGAACTTTCTCAAGAACAGTGATAAACGTGTTATGGAAAATGCGGGTATTTTGATTTGTAGTCTTTGGAGTTGTAAGATTTATTTACAGCCTATGTCACTAGCAAACAATCTCCTCATGTCATTAATCATTAATCACTATTGTTGCTACCAGTTCGACACAATGTGATACAATCCAGCTGGCCCGTAAAAGCGGAAACAAGATCAATGCTATATGTCAGCTACCGCTACCAGTGTGAACAATACCAGCCTAGATACAGGACAAAAACAGAGTGGATAGTTCAGGCTAAATTCCAAGTTTCCATTTCTTTTACAATGTCCTGCATAGTTGGCCGGCTTCTGAGCTCCCCTGCGCGGCATTGTTCAATAAGTTCCCTTGCATGCTCAACTACACAGTTTATAGGGTTTTCATTGTGAGCGCAAAAACACACCTATCAATGATTAATACAAAGCGAAAATAGAAGTAGAGTGCGACGGTACCGAGTCAAAGAGATCCGCAAAAACAGATATGTTAGATTCATACGTGCAGTCGTGAGATGACTCATGGCCATAACTCGATGCCCCTCTAACCCACCATGTAAATAAACCGATAAACTCGAACTTTGCACGGAGATTCGAGTCCAAAACAAAGTGTTCCTGGTAAAGAAACCGTTACGGTATAGTCATCGAAAATGTGATGAACCCCCTACCGATCTCACGAAATCGGAGTTCAGTGCGATGCCCATGGAATGAATGTATCGGATAACCCTCGCTACCTCGAGCATCTGCAAGAAAGAAATGAACAAGATTTTTCAGGTGGTCGTTACAACCTACTACTCGGATATGTGTAACCAGATTTGGGTTTGGTTTGGTTTTTAGCCATTTATCGATAGACTCATTCTGCTCATTTTCGTTACCACTGACAAACCTGAGTTGGCCGCTTTCATCGTATATCCCCAATACCGGAACAATGTAATTATGATCTAGAATTCTGCTAATGAACGCAGTCTGACACACAAACTACCTTGCGCATGAACAAGGTTAGCAATACTCAAAGAATGCTGACTCACCTCTAGGGTTTGTAATTTGTGTTTCAGAAGCGCATCACCACTCTGAAGAGGCCCATTCAGAATGATGGACCGCTGAAGGAGTGGTACCCTTGCAAAAATTTCTGATGCCAGGCAAGCAGCCTTGCGTGCTGCATCTGGACCGCAATGACTTAGAAAGGACTCGTTGTTAGTCAGCTAGGTCAATGATAAGAGCTCCGGCATTGAAAATCTACTAAACAGCGTACCAAATCAATTAAGTCAACCAGTTTTTGCGCATCTGAAACAGACTGAATTCTTGATGCAGTTTCAGCATAATCAAATGCAAGCAAGGAGGCCATGTGGTCAATTATTGCTCCATCGACCAACATCTAAGTGTTTGTGAGATGATTTAACTTTGCGATACCTTTATCACATACTATTGAGTCCGTTTTCTGAAGACAGGGAAGTAACGCAGAAAGACAGCTATCCAGGTCGGTTTCAGGTCTGTTTTGCGTGGCTTCAGTTACCGTGGCAGAGATCCACCCTGTAACGGTTTCATTCATGTTTGACTCTGGCACGTGAGCAACAGCAATGTGGTGGGATCTTCCTTGCAAGAGGACCAGGTGCAGAAGAAGATCGCGCATAACCTGAGTGACACGACATGGTTTGGGCTTCAAAGTGTTGAGAAGTGTATCCTGAAGAACCAGCAAAGGCTTTAATGCCTGTTGCCAATCCTCGGCAGGCAGCACAATCTTAGGCGGATAATCTTCTACGATGGATTTAAATTTGGGACTCAAATGACAGGTCTCGTGACTAAAATTTCACTCTTACATTAGTATCATTCCTACGACAATGGAACAGGCCACGACTTACCGATTAGTCGCCATAGAGACATGTTGAACAACTGAATCTACGACCAGCTCCAAGTATCGCTTTAGTCCAGCTTGTTTGCTGACATGGTATTGGCCGGAGCGAGACGAATCTTGCAAAAAGTCAAGAAAGGAATTGTGATAGACATCAATGAAAGGTTTGAATTTGAGCAAAGAGCGCATTTTCCGTAGCTTGGTGTGTAAGTCTTTCTCAGCAATGTTCATGAGCATTGCATCGTCTTCGTGGAGATCGTCCTGTCCAATGGAGCTGCGGCCTACCAATAAAGCGAGAAAAGTCTTCAAAAATTTCTGGTCTCGTGGCTGTTTCAGGATTTCCAAGTATAGTTGATCTAATAATGCAAACGGTGCCGTATTCTCATGCGGCTTCAACTTCCGAACGATGTCGAGTTGGGTTTCAGGGTTACATTCCTCGTCGCTGATGAATCTGATGAGAGTGGATGGTAGTATAAAATTTCCTGAGGACTGAAACGCAATGTCCTTGATTATCTCTTGACCCGGCCATGTTGGGTCGAGACCCCGCTTGGATGCGATGGCAGAGAATTGGTCCACGAGGTACTTCTCAACATCGCAATGAGAGTCGTCGAGTGTAGCCAGGTCGATCCGAAGAATTGAATCCTTGAATTGATCGAGGGTCTCTTCTATCAGCGCCTCGGGCCTGCTGCAGATAATGAAACGTAATGGGACACGACGGTCCTTGACTGCATTCCCGATAGCAGTGAGGATTCTCCGCTGAAGCTGTTCATTGGAACACTCGTCGACGCCATCGATGATGACAACCGGAGCAAACTGAGGCATGTGAGAGGCAATACTATTCATTGCCCGGAACGAATGAGCCACAAGCTGTTCAAATTGGGATTCGACGTCTTTCCTCGGAAGGTGAGGAGTTTTATTGAGCGCATGAACGATGAAATCCTTGATACCTGAGATGGAGAAGGCAAGTTGCCAAGTTATTGTTGGAGGTAGTCGATTTCCATCATTACGTTCGGGGTCAGATCGACAGAAGAAGAAGGTGGCAGCCAACCCTCGCTCTTTATATTCATGGGCAATTGTCTGTGCTATCGCTGACTTTCCGGCTCCAGCAGGACCATGAAGCCAGATGATCCGGTCAGTTGTATTTGGGTCGTCAAACCAATCTCGCAACCGCCCCAACACAGTTTTCCGCGTCCCAGGATGGCAACGACAGTCATGATCTTGTTCAGCGGAGTCGTGAAGGGCGGCGAACGAGACAAACTCTTTCAAGTTTTCTAAGCCTTGAATCTCTGTCAGATCAAACAATCGATGAAGCACAGAGAATGACACACCGTGAGTTCCGCCATGATAGTTCACAGTAGACACTTTCCCCTTATTCACACCAATATTCGTGAACTGAGGGTTGCCGCTCATATTGACTTGGGCACCTTGAAGTTGTGTAGCCACAGGAAGTATCGCATGCTCATTGGGAAATGGGTTGCAACCTTCAGCTTGCGTATCATGATGACGGGACCTCCGAAAAAGACCAAACACCCGTTTGGGATTGCGACAGAAGAAAGGCATGGTAAGGCTTTTAATGATGAGTGTCGCCTTATTAGCACACAATGAAAACTTGACGGTCGGGATTGTGCAGTGGGTAGATTGGGTGGTAAGAATGCTGTAGGAAGCGAACTATGTACAACCACATCACTGCACGTTGAGGACACATGGACGTCTAAATTTAGCTCAACGCAACATTGTGACCGGCCGGGGATTGGATCGCATTGCCCTGTCTGTGAAGTCTCTCACTCGAGATTCCCAGTCAGCCATCATAGTCGCCGTCGCCGTTGTATTGCAATAGCTGCATCCCTTATATTCTGCTAGCGAAACTCTCGACATCAATCGTGAAGAGAATACGGTAGGTGGATGATAATCCTGCTTCTGTTTCGAGGTCAAGGACAGTAAGTACTAAGAACCATGGATAACATTAACCATCAAAAATTTTGGTGTTTCATTCTGGTGCGTAGCTGAGTCTCCTTCATTCTCTTTCTCAGTGCTGACCCAAGACTCCACAGACCTAGGCAACGGCCTGCGAATGACAACACGCAGACCAGTGCATAGAAATTCTCAATTCAAGCTCTCCTTTAACCGTTCTGGTTGTAAACAAAAATGAACCACCCATGCCTGTCTACGCCTGCGTCCGTGTGTAGCGTCTTCTACATTTACGAGAAACAGGTTCAACTTCATCCCTATGACTCCAACAACCCTGGCAAGGTGTTCTGCTTCGATTCAATGATCAATTCAAGGTTCTTTTCCACCCTCGTGCTAGACACTCTTTTCCCCTGCAACACGTAATGTCGCACATCTTACGCGATGCCTTTAAGACTCGAATACTTTCACTGATGTGACAAGGGTCAGGAAGAGACAACACAGCGCATTCGCTAGTCTAATGTCAGCTCAAACTGCACTCGAATGACAATCCCATCATCATACTCTTATGGTGGCTTATTTCCTTCTTTCATTTTACTTGGACCTCGTGTGAGTAGGCCTGTATTACATCACACTAAACAGTGCCCATCGGTTGTAGGACGAGAAAACAAGATGTAGTGGTGATTACACGACATAGCTAGTAGATAGTCGCAATCATGGAAACTTTTGACGTTGCAGTTGGAGGGATTCATCATGCATCAATGAGTCACTGACTATCCGAATAATTTGGCAAAATACTTGTCCACGGTCTGTCATTGATTCTGGCGTCTCAATATCAATGCTTACCTCTCTTGTCGGGAACATGATTTAAATGTCTTCCTCTTCCCGCCATACTTAAATGGAATGCTTACAGTGTCTACCCTAAGCAAGCTTTTCATTCGCAGGAGTCCACTACAAATACCAGTTTGTCTTACCCCGACTATCTTCTTTTCACCGTTGAAATATTGACTCCTCATTAGTCCGAGTCTACCTGCTCAGAGCGCGAAGAATTGAACATCTTCGTTGCCACATGTAGCTCCACTATCCAAGCTCACCGCGTTGACTTCGGGACTCACTCATGCCGGATCATGTGACAAGGCCTCAGCATCCGAGTCATTGCATCAAGCCATGGAAACAAGTATCGCTGCACTTTCCACTTTTACTAATAGATCGAGTCTGATTGAAATTCTAGCTATCTGGTCGGAAGAAATGTCAACGATACAGGAATGATTGCCATCAAGAACAACATGCTGCATGCATATATTCATATCCTCAGATACTAATTCGAAAGCAACTATGGACGACGTTCATATTCTCTACTATTATGGTCCCCCAGGCGGCTCGAGTCTCAAGTTTCGACACTGCATTTACATACCTCTCAACTCTTCACATCTTCGTCCAGGCCAACATATCTCACTTTCCAAGTCTTTGAAACACTTGACCACTTGTCTTTTCTCATGTGTGGGTTTGACAGGATGATAGCCGATTCGAACGAGTGGCATACTTTGTGCCTGATATTCATTGCCAAGGTCGGCGTCATACTACTGGTGGCGGTTAGTTCTGTATGATTATGATCATTCCTTTCTTCGTTGTCTGAGCCTAATACATTTATTTCGTTTGAAGTTAATAACATGGGTATCAGAACTCGAGTTAGCCAACTAACCGTTTCGGCGCCGGTTAGGAGCACAGCTGCAAGCGGCGCCGCGGCGGGGTCATTTCCACTGCCCATCGCCTTAATACCTTTCGAGGCTTTCCACACCATAAAAATAAAAATAATCAAAGCCTTGGCTATGGTCCTTCTTGAAACAATGATGTGACGTCCTTCATGCTACCGAAGCAAAATATTTCTTCCCACTCATGTCACTATTGCGATTCACGTATTGTAATGCCAATTAACTGCAGCTCATGAAGTGTGTCCGGTGAGAGGCTGAAACGAACCTACAAAGCAGCTCAAGCTCAATGGCACTCAAGGCATTTTATCGCCATCCTTTACGAAATTCTTCTGATACTATACAGTTGTGAACGACAGACTTGCGTAGTGAGTAGACGGTTTAGGTTAAATTCCAAGTTTCTATTTCTTTTACGACATCCTCCATGGTTGTCCGCCTCTTCGGATTCTCGGCAGCACATCGTTTAATAAGTTGCCTTGCATCTTTGACTAGACGATTGGAAGTATTTTCATTGCGACCGCGAAAACACACCTATCAATGATTAACACGAAATAAAAACAGAAAGGAATAATGTGACGGTACCTCGTGAAAGAGATTCGCAAAAGCGGATATGTTAGCCTCATACGTGCACTCAGTGAGAAGATCTTTGTTCTCGTGGCCATAAATTGATGCCTCCCTAGACCACCACGCAAATAAACCCCGACACAAGAACTTTGCACGGAGATTTGAGTCCAAGAATAATCCTTCCCACTGAATAAACAGTCATTATACATTCATTAGAAATGCGATAAACCCCTTACTGATCTCATATCATAGGAGTACAGTGCGATGTCCATGGAATGAATGTATCGAATACCCCTCGCTATCTCGAGCATCTGCAAGAAATGCATGAACAAACCAGATTTTCAGGCGGTCGTTACTACTTACTACCCTTATTCTTGTAATGAAATTTGGGCTTGATCTTTTTAGCCATTCATTGATAGGCTCAGTCTGCTCATTTACGTTGCCAAAGCCGGCCTGGACCTGATCCAGGTTATCGTATATCTCTAATACCGGGAGAATGTAATTATGGTCCAGAATTTTGCTAATGAGCACGCTCTGGCAAATAAACTGTCTCCCACATGAACAAGATCAAATAATGTACAAAGTGGGCATAGACGCACTTCTAATGTGACTCCCACCTGGGAAAAATGGCGAGCAGGTCTGTTCAGAAAGGGAGACAGCGGAAGGATCGGTACCCTTGCATAAAGTTTTGATGCTAGGTGAGCAGTCTTGCATATTGCATCTGGACTGCATTGACTGAGAAAGGACTCGTTGTTATTCAGCTATGTTGATGATGAGAGTTCCAGCTTTGGAAATTGACCAAATGGCGTACCAAATCAATCAAGTCGATGAGTTTTTGCGCATCTGAAACGGACCGAACTCTTGCCGCTGTCTCAGCATAATCAAATGCAAGTAAGGACGACACGCGGTCAATTATTGCTCCATCGACCACCATCTAAGTGATTGTTAGATGATTTAACAGCTTTACGACACCTTTATCACCCACTATTGAGTTCGTTTTCTGAAGACAGGAGAGCAACGCAGAAAGACAGCTATCCAAGTCAGTTCCAGGTATGTTTTGCGTGGCTTCAGTCACCGGGGCAGAGATCCACCCTGTAACAGTTTCATTCATGTTTGACTCCGGGGTATGAGTAGCAGCAATGTAGTCGAATCTTTCTTGGAAGAGCACTGTGATCAAAAGAAGTTCGCGCATAACCTGATTGACACGACACGGCTTGGGCCTCGAAGTGTTGAGAAGTGCATCCTGAAGAGCCAGCAACGGCTTTAATGCCTCTTTCCAGTCTTCGACAGGCAGCACAATCTTCGGCGGATAATCTTCTACGATGGATTTAAATTTGGGACGAAAATGACATGTCTCATGACTAAAATTCCATGCTTGAATCAGTATTATTCCTAACAGGCCGCGACTTACCGATTAGGCTGCTCAATCGCCATAGAGACATGTTGAACAACTGAATCTACAACTAGCTCCAAGTATCGCTTTAGTCCGGCTTGTCTGCTGACATGGTATTGGCCGGAGCGAGATGAATCTTGCAAAAAATCGAGAAAAGACTTGTGATAGACATCAATGAAGGGTTTGAATTTCAGCAAGGATCGCATTTTCCGTAGCTTGGTGTGTAGGTCTTTCTTAGACATGTTCATGAGCATTGCATCGTCTTCGTGGAGATCGCCCTGCCCGATGGAGCTACGGCCTATCAACAAAGCAAGGAAGGTCTTCAAAAAGCCCTGATCTCGTGGCTGTTTCAGGATTTCCAAGAATAATTCATCTAATAATGCGAATGGTGACACCGGCCCTGGTGGCTTCAAGTTCCGAATGATATCAAGTTGGGATTGAGCACTATAATCTTCGTCACCGATGGATCGGATGAGAGTGGATGGTAGTATAAAGGTCCCTGACGATTTGAACACAATCTCCTTGATGATCTCTTGACCCGGCCACGTCAGGCCAAGACCCTGCTTAGACGCGATGACAGAGAATTGATCCACCAGGTACTTCTCAATATCGCGATTTGAGTCATCGAGCGTAGCCAGGTCGATCCGAAGAGTGAAGTCCTTGAACTGATCGAGAGTCTCTTCTATCAGGGCCTCCGGCCTGCTGCAAAGAAGGAAACGCAAGGGGACACTACAGTCCTTGACTGCGTTACCGATAACAGCGAGGAACCTCCGCTGAAGTTGTTCATCTAAACACTCGTCGACGCAATCAATGATGACAACCGGAGCTGGCTGCAGCATTTGAGAGACATTATTATTCATTTCTCGGAATGGATAAGCCACAAGCTGTTCAAACTGGTATTCGACGTCTTTCATGGGAAGGCGAGGAGTTTTATTGAGCGCATGAACGATGAAATTCTTGGTAGCCGGGATTGAAAAAGCGAGTTGCCAAGCTAAGGTTGCAAATAGTCGATTTCCATCGTTACGCCTGGCATCAGATCGATAGAAGAAGTAGGTGGCAGCCAACCCCCGCCCTCTATATTCATGGGCAATTGTCTGTGCTATCGCTGACTTTCCAGCTCCAGCAGGACCATGAAGCCAGGTAATACGGTCGGTTGGATTTGGGTTGTCAAACCAATCTCGCAACCGCCTCAACACAATCTTCCGCGTTCCAGGATGGCAACGACAGTCAGGATCTTGTTCAGCGGAGTCGTGAAGGGCGGCGAATGAAACAAAATTTTCCAACTTTTCTAAGCCTTGAAGTTCGGTCAGATCAAACAATCGATGAACCATAGAGGATGACACACCGTGCGCTCCGCCATAATAATTCACACTATTATTCACACCGATGTTCGTGAACCGAGGATTGCTGCCCACACTCAGCTTTTGGGCACCTTGAAGTTGTGTAGCCACAGGGACTGCCACACGCTCTGCGAAAGTGGTAATTATGTTATGACCTTCAGCTTGCTTGCCTGCCGGATTCAATGAATCATGGTGAGGTGTCCTAGGAAGCCGAGGGATGACGTTGGCAATGACAACAGTCGCTGGTATGTGGGTTAGGACGTTATATAACAACGTTAAGAACGTTATTAAGTCCTACCCGGCTGTTCATGTCCATCTGAAACCATTTTCTGAGTTCCCGGTGTGTCGACACCAGGAATATGAGTGGTATCATGATGACAGAACCGACGAAAAAGAGAAGAGACAGATAACTTGAACCGCTTGTATGTATTTTGCGATTGTATGAGGTGCTGAGATTCCGGACTGGATCGTCTCGGATTCAAGCGTGAGTTGGGGTTGCGATAGAAGATAGGCATGACAAGGCTTGTAATGACGAGTGTCACCTTATAAGCACACAAGTTCAACTTGACGGTCACCTACATATAATCTTGACGCTCTAAGGGCAGGTTGTGAAGTGGGTGGATTGGAGTGGCAAGAATGCTGTAGGAAGCGAACTATGCTGTGACAACAACAACGTTGGGGACACGATGGCCGTCTAAATTTAGCTGTTATATACGCAATTATACTGATAGTTCACAGTGGTCAGTTTCTTATTCACACCAATGGTTGCCGCTCATATTAACTTGGGCACTTTGAAATTGTGTGGCCATATGAACGTCGCAGGCTCGGAAACATTGGGGAAAGGGTAGCAACCTTCAGCTTGCATGGTTGCTGAATCATGATGAGGTGTCCCAGGAAGGCAAGGGATGTAATTGGCAGTGACAACGGTCGCTGTTACGCGCGTTAGGACTTTATATAACAACTTACCATTTTGCATATTTCATGCCAGAAAGTTGAGACATGGTATCGTGATGGCGAGACCTACAGAAAAGACAAGACTGAGAAATCTTGAAGCGCTTGTGTATGTTTTGCAGTTGTATGAGATCCCGGACTGGATGGTCCTGGATTCGAACGAATTGGGGTTGCGATAGATGACAAGCTTTGATGGTGAATGTCACTTCATCAGCACACAAGTTCGACTTGGGAAATTGACGGTTACCTACATTAAGTATCTCCACTTGACGCTACAAGAGCAGTGGCCTGGCTCTGATGGAAGTACTTTACAAGTGCCGTGGGAAGGAAGCAGTGTCGGATCATAGACGTTATAATACGACTTCGAAGAGGTGCTAAATTGCATTGCATTGCTCGGTTTGTGAACGAAGAACACTCGAGTCCTCCTCATCTTGTCTGATCAATGCTTACGAACAAGAACAAGGGCTGGGCCAGGAAACACATAGAAACAAGTTCGGCTAAGATGTCAAACTCTCATGATGCGGGGCATGCTTCAAGGTTAGACGAGTGATAGAACCGAGAGGGTTTCATGCTTATTTAAGTAGAAGGCATTATCCTTCTATCGTGAGATTCGTTGCCGATAAAGACTTGGCAAAGCACGCTTGCGATTGCTTTTCCCGTAGGTTGAAATCTGTTTGAATCTGGGCTCTAGAGAAAAAGATGTTTATGCTT
>KN818333.1:48188-95165 GCA_000827485.1 Amanita muscaria Koide BX008
CAATTTCATTAAGTATGTGCACGGAATATGAGCGAAACTGAACCAACCTAGTATGAAACTTGCACGCTTTCTTGAGGAAGGTCAATGACTGGGAAATGAAGACTGCAAGAAAGCAAACTATGTCCAGGTTATGACAAATACTAATATAGATTAACTGACCTCTTGTCAAGCCATTCGTTCAGGTTTGCTACTAACCCAGTACCATAGACATCCACAGCAGTCCAGCGCGCAAAAAAGGTTTAGAGTGCTTAAATGGGCTTGATTTTGAAGTGCAAGGAAATGAGGGAAAAGATGAAGCACTAGGTCATCGTTAAAAACGGAAAGGTCAACTTGGTCGTTGTTGGCGTACCTTTAGATCCTGGACGAGATAATAAAAGACCCTCAGCCCCTCTGGATCCTCGCTGTCCTGAATGTCAACCAATGATCCGATCTTTGCGGTCTAAGACGCATTGCTTAGCAAGGGGTCTTGAACGGGAGCATAATGCTACTCACTTCAAAAGATATATGGTCGTTTCCAATACGAATTTCCAGCTCTTGTTTTCCAACAATATTCTTTTTGGGCCAGTTTGCGTCGTCTTCCCTGGAGACAGTAGCCATGAGCAAGCTAGGAAGGACAAAGACGAATAAGTCTTCTCACTTTGTAATCTCACTGGAATCCACTATCCTTTTGAGTTCTTTGACGACCAAGGGTCCAATCCACACTGCAATCCACGGTTAGCTGCTGTGTGCAAAATTACGGCTGGGACCCAACGGACTTTCTTTTCGGATAAGACTATCGTTTCGGTAGTTCGAGTTGTTAGCATATCGAAGACGCCCATGGGAATACTCGAACTCCAGGAACTCGTGGCCGTGTTTACCAGAGTGACCAGTGCTATGAGAATGGATTCGATATAGCGCCTCCAAAACAAGGTCAGTGCACGTACTAGTATCTGTGAATCGATGAGCATGAAAGGACAAAACCGTTGCCAATACGAACACACCTCAGATAGAATGGATCACTGTCATGCGACATTTTGCTTTTGTGGACGCTGGTGTCAATGTTCAAGTTCTGCTCACGAGAAGTTCCCACAGTCACGCTGCATTTCTCCCCCTCGCACTTTTGGTGGCAGTGGTTACAAGGCCTTGTTCTCGATGGCACCAGCAGCGGACCTGGATGCGCTATATGCGCAGCTCCGGCGACGCATGATTGAGACAGGGGAATTGGACAGGTAGGACACGAGAGGTTATACTGTTTGTTCGAGCTGATCAACCTCAATTAGGATTATGTTCGTCCTGTCATCTAGACTTAACGAAGCGGGATGGATAGACGAACTCAAGGACCACAGCAAGGAAAATGCAAGAAATATGGAATCGTTGGTGTTCCAGCCATTGTTTGACGATACCCTTGCCCATGCTCATAGTGGGTGCTCTTTTCTTAAGTGGTAATCGGACCACCTTGACACTCGTGCAGAATCGATAACAAGTCAAACTGAGAAAGAGATCAAATCTGTCATTAGGCAGTATTTAGAGCTACAGTTTGAATGAGCGTCGATGCCCTACCGTCACACCGCGTAGGTTTTCTCTTATCATAAGCAATGTCCAACTCTGTACAGTACCATCACCGTGCGTTCTGTTATATTCTATAGCGCAACTAAGCTTCTAATTGCTGCTGATCCAGATGACTGCTTTGAGAATGACCACACTAAACAGGTACAGAACTACGAGCAGCATAGATTCGTGGACTGAGGCAAGCACTCTTGCTATTCTCTCTCTTTAGAATATTAATATAAAAACGTTCTTTCCTTTTGTAGTGCCTTAACACTCCTATTTGGTTTATTTATATCCGCCGAAAGACTCTGCACGTTGGGTTTGGACCAGTCCAAAATGCAATTCAGAGTTATATAAAAGACTGGTCAGCCTCGTAAACCTCCTTACTCGGAACCACGACTATCCCAAACCAGCTCAACTCCTCCCATCCTTCAAGAAAATTTCGACGACAATGCTCGACGTGCATATCCTGCTCCACGTCTTCTTGTACATCGCTTTCTTGTTGCTGATATTCATGCTCGCCGCCTCTGGTGTCTACCTCGTCCGAATCTTCAAACGCCGCACTTTGACCAAAGGAGCCGTGGCTGATCTTGAGGTTGATCATTCTCCTTGCATACTTTCGCCTCGTGACTGACATCGGTTTTGCAGGCCAATATGAGCGATCACCAAGCGAAGATGTCGCCGATAACCCTTCCTCCTAGATTCTACCTTGATCCTGTCGTCTATACCCCTGCAGCGAAGGTGTCTATGTCTTCGACGCGCAGGTTATCGACCACCACCGTCGCCAAATTAGACAATCTCAACAATAGCCATCAGAACTCCGCTCCTATTCGCCCTCCTCGTTCAACCCGATTGGATGACTTACTCGCGGGTTTCCCACACGAGAGTCATGTCTCCAGGGACATTTGGTTTCCCATCGTCAACAAAAAGACGCGGTTATGTGAGTTGGGCGTTATCAGGCATTCCATGTCCGCCGCACCGAACTCCAGTCATCGTACAACACCAATCAATACCAGAATCAATGCAATCACGTCAAAACGCGCTTCGTTCCCACCTTTCCAAGTACTTCAATGATCTCCCACAGTTCTGATTTCTTAGGTTCATTTCGCATCAGTATGGTTATTATGGTTATTACTTCTTGTCTGTTTAGCGTTTTTGTTTTATCCTATATTAATCATTGCCTTTGTTGATTGAACAACTTTTGAGGCCAAAGACTGGGCAATGGCGTTACAAGTGCATTCATATTATGTTGGGCAATCACTAAATGAGAAATTACACCCTTTGCAGAATTCTGACAAGCATGTCCTTGACTGTCAAATCCCCTTCTGCCTGGGTTGTCCTCTGACCTCTACCAAGATCGTCTTGGCTGTCTTGCTCAACCGAGAATGTTGCACCACACACGACGCCAGCTAATACTTCATCTCTCCAACTCTCTCTCATCTTGACGCGGTGAGAGATAACCCTAGGCACGATTCTAGCCACATATGCTTCGCTCACGTCGAATAGGTCCTCCGCCGAGTTGGCAACCTCCGCGACATCGTCAGATTTGTCGACGCTAACACGGGGGGTGCCCTTGTCCGCACTCGAATCTCTGACGTGTTCTTGGATGCCAACCGACCTTCTCTCAGAATTCGTCCCTTCGATCCCGATGTCAATGGCTATACTCCCGCTAGGGTCATAGCCTGTTTCGAATTCCCAGGTGTGACCGTTCATACTGCTCGAATCGCCTTGATCTTCTTCTGTCTTGAGCCCGTCTGTCCTCGCCATGGAGTCGCTGGCACCGCCTCTGACGAGCTCCCATCCGCCCAATTCTGTTCCAAGAACCCTACATGCCCTTATAAGCATCTCTGCGTCTTCCATCGCTTTGGCTGTGAGCAGTGTCCCATCAAGCTCCGGAGAATCGAATCTCGCGGCAGAAAAGAGATCTTGTAGGTACAGGTTAATTGATGGGGAGAGCTGAGTGCGATGCATTGCATTTCGGAGGTGGAGGAGAAAGTCTGCGGGCAATGTCGAAGATGTTATCTCCTGGTTGGTAGAGGGTACAGGCTGCGGCGAAGCTGAAAGTTCGAGTCAGTGAAATGCGAAAGAAGAAGGGATAAAGTCAACGACAGTGCTCACCTGTAAGGATATTGGCAGTCGCAGACGATGTGAGAGTGTTTGATGCACTCAGAGGAATTGGACGCTGTTGTGGCGTTTGAGAGTGCGGTCGAGCCAAGTGATGAGGAAGAGAACCAGAAACGGAACGCGGTGTAGAATGAACCGATTGAGAATGAGGATAAGGGCTGTTTGGTCGAGAAGCAAAAGGGTTCTGCGCCTTCATTCCTATGCTCGATGCGGTCGACAAGGAACGTAACGCCCTTTTTACTTTTGGTGAAACACTGACATTGGTGCTCATCGCGAATTTATCAAGCTGGAATAGTGGGTTTTAGATATGTTCAATTGAGGAGTTAAACACGCACAAGAGATTTGTGGATCGCGGGCCTTTTTTTGGGCTCCCAGTACGCGATGTAAATCATCGTGAACTCCTCTGGCAAGTCCCAGGATTCCGTCTCCGGGCCTTCGGGATAGTGGTTGTGCGCTCCAATCTGTGCACCATGCTTCGGCAGCTCGAGGCGACCGTTGGCTAACACGCGAACTAGTGCTCGTTGTGACGCATCGCTAGCATCTTCAAGTCCTGTTATGATCAAGGCAGAGGGGATGTGCAGGGCTACAGATGCTGCAGAAGAACTTGGTCTGGACTTGGGTTTCGGCATAAAGTGCGAACTCGAACGAGAATAGCGCTTATTACTCTGATGGTGCGAGTGAGGATTGGATGAAAAGGGAGAGACGATGTGGCCAGGGTTTGTCAAGTATTGGGCGTGCGATTGCGCTATGGAGGATTCTGAAGCACGTCGACTATCTGCAAATGGGTCTGTTTGTGCCTTATCATGAGGAGCTGTACCCTGCGTTGTGCTTAACATTCTGTTGCTGTGAGAAGCCTCGACCGTAGGGACAAGGAACAAGGACCGAAGGAAAGCAGTGGGGTTGGCGAGTCCATCGTCAGGGACTTTGGATTTGGAGGGTTTGGAGGGCCGGATTTTGAGCCGATGAGTTGAAAGATTGAACACTGTTGAGAGGATCTAGGAGTATGTAGTCAAAGAGAGTAGGAGCAGGGGTGAAAGGATCTCTACTGACCCATTCTGCAATCCGAGCGATGATGGGGACCTCTTCCGGATCTACGGCTCTAAGTATCAGATTCTTCCGGTGCCCAATGGCGAGTACCAGCAAGATGGACTGAAGGATAACGGGATCTAGTGGTATGGGTTGTGTAGACGCCTTTTGAAGTTGTGCGCAAAGGGTAGGCAAGAATGCTCGCGTTCCCAGTAAATCAAGGACCATAACAATTCAGACCATGAAAGACTAAAGGCAAGTTGAAGAGTCGCATTCATTGAAGTAAGCTCCGCTCACCTTTAGCAGATGCGCCATTATGGAGTGCCGGGGCTTGAAAATGTTCAAATTCGACTTTGATATCGATGACGAGGTCGACGACCAAACTCTCGACTTTGGTTCGCTCAAAATCACAGATGACGTAGCAGTATCTGCTGAGGTCAAGACCAGCTTACATCCGTGCCAAGAAGTTCACCCGGTCACTATGGCTCATATCTTCCGATTTATCTTGTTTGACCTCTTACATAGCTAGATACCTTGCCACCAGTGATATCTTATTCTCCCCTTCAAATCCCGCTCTCTTCGAACGCAAACTCGCTCGTCTTGGCACGCAGAGATCTTTTTGACGCACGCTTCCAACTCATATCCCAGGGTGATGACCAGAAAAATGCTATGCAATTCTTCGAGTCTCCCTCGGATCTAGTTCCTGGCGTGTATGAAGGAGGGTTCAAAACTTGGGAATGCAGTCTTGATCTTGTTAATTATCTAGAAGGCAACGGTGAATCAGCCTGTCTAGTCGGTAAACGGATTTTGGAGGTTGGTGCTCGTAATACTAAGAGTTGCGGATTCTCTCTGACACTTTATCAACTAGCTGGGATGCGGGACTGCAGTCCCAACCATGTATCTCTTGCACAAGATCCTGGCTTTACCGATAACAGAAAATCAACCAAAGACGATGATTCATCTTCAAGACTATAATGCCTCGGTTCTTGAGCTAGTTACACTCCCAAACCTGATCATCGTATGGTGTGCGCTGCTTTGCAACTTTTCACTATTCAACTCTGACACTTCTCTGCGCAGTGATGTCCCCTGCTTCAAGATCATACCTCAAATCCGAGGCCGAGGATGATTCCTCAGACGCTCCTGATCCATCAAAGCCGTCTGAGCTGAATATCACTCCAGAACTCAAAACCGCCTTTCTACAATCTTTGCAAGAGCGCAACGTTTCCCTTCGATTCTTTTCCGGATCATGGGAGACTTTCAACTTTGATATACTCGACGGAACGCGTTGGTATGATCTTGTCTTGACATCAGAAACGATTTATCGCGTTGAAAGCCTGCCCTCGCTTGTGAACCTTCTACGCTCAGCTTGCGGTGGTGACCAGATGATTGAGAATGAGGCTTGTACTATGTGCCTGGTTGCAACGAAAGCGGTGTATTTTGGCGTAGGAGGTGGTATCAACGATTTCACACAGGCGGTGCAGGAAAAGAAAGGGAGAGTGGAGAGTGTGTGGGAGACGACAGCGGGAGTGAAGAGAAAAATCCTATCAGTTACTTGGCAACCAGAGGGGATATGATTGTGTCCAGGTTCTGGGATAAATTTATGCGGTTATCCGTGCAGTGATCTTTCCAATCGCACCCAGGAAGATTCGGTCCGAGTTGGAAACGTGTTTGAATTTGAAGTACAGCCATGGAATAAGGGCAATCCGAACGAAACATATATAATAGCAGTCCGCATAGAGATACAAACGTGTATAGCCACGTCAGGGAACAACCCGACGTCATAAGACAACTAGCGAGAACACATTTCTCGACCTTAATGAAAAAGCGGCTTGTAGATTCCGATCGTTCTTGCCTACCCTAAAATCACTCAATGTGATTCGACGACCAAGTTCAGGTGACGTATGTCCGACTGGACAAGCTCATGTCATTGACCAATGAGAACGACGGATATGTATCCGTGGATAGCCGGGCATGAAAGCATTATTCAAGATAGGTAATGATAATCGGCGACACGTTGATCAGCCGCAATATGGGTCCATGTATCGCATAGTAATACTTTGTGGACCCACGTTATAGGGCACGTTATGAACAACACTCGTTTTTTCGGGCAGCAGATCCTTGTTCGTCAGTGCCAGTATTTAAGCAAATTCGTCCTCGTACCTTTCCAAACACTATGGCTGACGTCCATCCTTCTCTTGGCCAATCCGTAGACAACGCTCGTCCTCCTGATTTTGACCATTACATATCCCAGGCAATGGTCAGCCTGGGGATAAAAACGACTTCCAAAAACCTTTCCCTTGATCGCAAAACCATCATCGATCGTGCTATGGCCCTATACACGAAACACCGATGGCGCACCATTCAACTCCCAGCAGATGCTGCATGGAGGTCCCACTTCGTCGCAATGCTCAGGGACAGCAAGCCCGATTGCAAGATTGGACGACACATCAAGAACCTGCAAATCTTTGATTGTTCCAGATATTTACTGGCATCGTCAGATGCCCCGGATGTCATCACTCTTATCAGAGAGCATGCGCAGTCTCTGAGACTTTTGTATATCTGGTCCGAGGATGACTACATCGATTGGTCTGCGTTGCCACGGCAGGTACGACTGCAGCTTGAATATCTGATGCAACGAGTCCAGGTCCTCATTTTAGAGAGGGTGAAGAATATCCCACTTCCCTTGCTTTGCTCGCTGGGAGAGCTGTGTGTTCTTGACCTGGCATTGGTCCAGTTAGCAGCTTCTACAGCAACTTCGGCGATGATGCAGATGCCAGGGATTAAGAAGATGGCTGTACATGATGTGGTCACGAGGATCAAGGATGGGCAAGGTCGCGAGACGTTGAACTCTGTTTCTGCATTGATCCAGAGCTCTTCGGTGTCACTGAATGCATTGACAACGCTCTACTTGGATGATCTTGGGTGCAAGGGATGTTGCAACGTCTGGAAAGATGTCGTTGGGCGGTGTAGGAATACAATCCAGTACTTGAGGTTATATTGCGGCGATGGAACTGGTAAGTAGGTCTTCATCCTTCGCAGAGATCATCGAACTGATGCAATTACGAAGAAACCATCGATCTTGGTGTCCTACCCAAGATTCGTTCTCTTCACCTTTTTGTCGCCGCCAACAGTCGCTCTGTTGAGTTCCTCTGCCAACTGCTGGACACGTTCAGCACACCTGGACAAACCTTTTCGGAACTTAAGCTTGGAGTTGACGCCCGCGAGACTAGAGATTGGGGCTGGACAGACGATGTCATTTCCAGAAGCCCAGAATCTTGGAAAACTGTGGACGAGAAGCTTGCCCAAATCTTGGGACTCGCAAGAAGGATGCAATTTATCCTGTCGGTACCTGAAACGAAGCAGACTGAGCGAGAAGCAGCCAAGAGAACACTAGTTGCGCAGTTTCCACAGAGTAGGAGATGGTTGCAGCTGCCAGTCAGATTTGTTGCAAAAGGAGGTAAGATAATCCAAGTCTGAACGAGAAGCGACCAATTGACAGGTGGATGGGCAGATCTAAAAAACTCGTCGTTTAGCTTGGTGCAGGAAGAGATTACCACTTTTACATAGTCAATGTACATTACGTCAGCAACTACGCGTCCTCTCTCGCATTGCGCGTCTGATTCTCTGAAGTGTGCACTCAACTATGGATCATTTCCCAACAAACTGGGGTCGTCCCGTATGTCTTAAATGTGCCTCATGCATGTTATCATTTAACCAGCTTACAATAGCGCAACGACTTGCACGATGCATATGGCACATACCCGATCCATCAGCATCCTCAGCATGCACCCAAGGATGCTTTTGCTGATGGAGTGAAACGTACCCAGTAAGTTTGTTTATTTAAATGGAAGAATTGTTCTTATGCTGTACAGACAACCGATCGTGACAGGAACGAGCGTCCTTGGTGTCGTATACAAAGACGGCGTCATGTTGGCTGCAGATAATCTCGGTAAGATTTGAACCTCAATCCCATCGCTCACGAGTCTTACCAAACTTTCCAGCGTCTTACGGATCACTTGCGCGCTTCAAGGACGTTCAACGTTTGCATCCTGTCGGGAACCATACCGTACTTGGTGTAAGCGGTGACATGTCCGACTATCAATACATCCAGAAGCTCCTGGAAGAACTCGTCATAGAAGAGTTCACCGAACAAGACGGCAGCATTTTGGGACCTGCGGAGCTGCATGAATATCTTTCACAGGTCATGTATGCTCGCAGATCAAAGATAAACCCGTTGTGGAACTCTCTCATTGTCGGAGGCGTCAAAGACGGACAGCGGTACGTAATCATTTGTCTTTGCTGCGTTTAGTATAATGCATGACACGGTATCGGTAGCTTCCTAGCCTATGTGGATCTGTTGGGCACGACGTACAAAGCACCCACAATCGCAACGGGATATGGCGCATACATTGCCCAACCGTTACTTCGGAAGGCAGTAGAACCCTATACCGATGTTTTGACCGAAGAGCAGGCTCAGAGTATTTTGGAAGAGTGTATGCGTGTGCTATACTACCGAGACGCTAGGAGCTTGGACAAGGTGAGCAGTTTGTTCCCATAGCTCTCTAAAAAGTGACGAATTGGCTTCAAGTTCCAAATCGCTACTATTACAGAAGAAGGGATCAGAATATCCGAGACTCGTCATCTTGCATCATCATGGTCATTTGCAGAGGGGATCAGAGGGTATGGTGCCCAGACACAATGAGCATACGAATATCAAATTGTACTTCGACCTAAATCTATCGAGTTATCCATGTCCAGGGCTCGAGTTCGTCGTCATGATTTTAATGTCTCCGTTCGGTGAGCTTGAACCGACTTTAGAACCCTTAATCTCCTATTTGTACGCTGATTTACTCGACAAAAAAATCAGGCCCGGATGCACCCCTCTCTGTAAATATGTCAGCTTAACACATTGACCACATAGCTTAAAACGGCCCACTCGCATCGCCCACTTCTTCCTTAGAACGCCCACATTCATACTTATTATCATGATGCATACCATTCGTCGGCCTCTGGCGTCCATCCAGAATGTCCTTCAACCCGTTTCTTCTACCGGTGCTGGCGACAAGAGCAACCGAAGAGGCGGCCAACCGTAAAAGAAATGAGATTTAATCTGAACTGTCTATTCCGTTGCCATCATGTATCTAGGCTGGTGATGTTCACACTTGTACAACATCAGAGGAATGGTTGACGTCCAGCATTGAGCTATTGATTTTCTTTCCTCTTTTACGAGGTGCAGCTGGATTGCATCACTTTTACGAGCTGCCGGTGACAACAACAATGGCATGAGCAGGAACGAGATTGTTTGCTAGCGTGAAGTACGCAGCATGCTCGAGAGTATTTTTTGTCTACGCTGTCCGTGTTAACCGCCAACCGTACACTGTTGAACGCATCTCTTCATCTCCGGGGTCCTCCGGAAACATTGGCTAGATGGCATAAAAATCTGGTGTATGGGTTAAGAGACGCACTCACGGGATATTTTCTCTGCAATACTTCTTCACATGTCCATCCCTTTTGTTGTGCAAGCTGGAAAAAGTTCATATCGCGATGTGCTAGACGCGGTCGGTGGTGTGTGTAGAAAACTAACACACAGGGAGGATTTACGCAATCACCAATCTGAGATGCCAACGCGTGTTCACACGTGTTCAACAGCGCTTCATGCTTGTGGTTTAGCAAATATGAGCAGGACACCAACAGTGGCGGATAGACAGCGTACTTGAGAGTGATTGAAAATGAGGTCTGACATGATGATCAGGTGAAATCCGATCTTTGACATGCCGTGGCCACTGGGTAGACGGTCGAGTAATCGTTGGACATGATGACCCCATATATATCCCTTTTGAGATCGCATGGTTAGCACATGTAGATAGTCGCCGTAAAACAAGGTAGGCAGACAAACCTCGACTTTGACTCGATCGCGGAGCGTATCTGGCGTATTTGCCTCTACGTTATGTTGTAAATTTGCGAGCAACTCTGCGTCTGGGTAGTCTGTCAGGACCACCTAGTAAGTAGTCGGCACGAGCATCCCTATGGTCGAGGCGACGCTTACGTTTCGAGCACCGTTCAGAGCCGTAACAATCCCAGGCAATCCACTGCCTGCTCCTAGTTCGAGGACGTGTCGATCCTGATAGATATGAGCGTTTTGATCAAGATAAGTGGCAAACGCTCTTGCTGCGTTCCATCTAGTTCCGGGGGTAAGATGTGCCAAAAATTGATCCACGAGAGACAGACAGGTAATGGCCCCATAATGGGTGGGTTCCTACTAATCCGATGGTG
Organism: Amanita muscaria Koide BX008; assembly: GCA_000827485.1. Taxonomy (NCBI): domain Eukaryota; kingdom Fungi; phylum Basidiomycota; class Agaricomycetes; order Agaricales; family Amanitaceae; genus Amanita; species Amanita muscaria. The sequence continues at coordinate 59,139 of KN818333.1, forward strand.
ATTTTTGTCCAATCTGTGCGTGTTTTTGTGTCATCAACTTCGCGGGTATAAACAGCTGCAGTGGATGGAGGAGATGGCGGGCGTGGTGGTTCCTATAGAACAGGTCATCAATGCTAGTCAGTAAACGATAAGATGTCCTACAGTAAACACGGCATCGAGCGCTAGTTCGCCGTCATCGTCTGTCATGGGCAGGTCGAAGAATCTCAGGGCCGTTACGACGAAAGCGGAGAAGTTCCTTATATGTAACGCAACTATATCGAGATTCAGCGCACTCAGGCTCTTCGCACAGGAACGACTCGGAGGCGCGTATATACATATGGACAACGATCTTTCTCGCTTACGCCTAGATTTTCAGTCTGCAGGACAGGAACAGTGTAACGTTTCAAAAGGACGTCCGAGTCGCAGCCCAAAGACCAGGACAACGCCGTTAGTCAACCAGGGAACTCGGTACGGGGCCCGGAATCTCGATAGTGAGCTCGAGAACACGGACTTGGCCGGTGTAATACCGGCCAACTTGAGATGGAGTCGGTGAGAGACTTCATCTCACCACCGTTGCCATATGGTCAGGGTTGTTCAGACTCCTCTTGATTGACCCATTAGATCTATACGGCTGTGCCAGGTGTGCGACTTGAAGTCAGATAACCACGTACAAGTCAGAACAGTTGTAAGTTATGGGATTCCCCATTGAATGTAGCATACACGGCGATGCAAGACAAGCAAGCATAAGGCATATATTAGATGCATAGAACAAAAACGTCTCTCAAAGTGAAAGGGGGAAAACAATCGTTCAACAGTCGTTTAAAAAAATCCTCCTCGTCCGTCGTCTAACCTTGGCACCCAACGCAATGATATATAGTGAAGCGGCTGAGTGGAAAGCGTCTTCAAAAGATCATAGATTCAGAGAGACCGTAGGTCGGGAAAAGGAAGTTGGTATCGTATTCTTCTTCGAGGTAGCTTCTTACGTCTGAGTCGGTTATTGTCTGTTCGGCTTCGATATCTTCGTAGCTCCGTGCATTTACGTATAGTTCTGGAATCTCCAAGATAGGTAAGGGGGTGTCTTGCTTCTGTTTACCACCATCTCGTTTGCATTTCGCCTTTTCGGTCTTCAGTGCATTTCGTTCGCCTGCTTTGATGCTTCTAGTGTATGATGGTGTAAGATCGACTCCAGCAGCAGCATAACCGCCAAGACTGGCGATAGTGACAGTGGCGTTTACGACACAAAGATCCCAGCGTCCAGTATCTTGATTGGCGATAGGAAACCAGACGTCGCTCGTCATAGAATTTTGGTATGGGAAACTTGCCAGAAAGTCGTCAGATTGGTTTGGACGATGAGGTCGGAGTGGAGCAGTATTCCGAGAAATGGTGTCGATGCTAGGACCAGGTATAGAAGCAATATCATTAAGAGAAGTCAACGTTGTAGGTCCGAGAGTAGCAAGGTTGCGAACGATGGGCACAGAGATATGTTTTGACGATCTCATAGTAAAGTACGCGAGTGGAGGGCGAGCAAGAGTCGACGATTCAAATTCGCGCTTCATCGGCGTAGTACATGACTGAGACGCGGAGATCAGCCGCCATGTACAAAGGACTAGACCGAATGACCTTACCTCGAGGTCGTATTCTTTCTTCTGTTCGCGATGGCGTAAGAGATTAGCGAAAATGTAGACAGTATATACAGCCGCGGAGATTAAGAGAATCAAAAGAGACACGAGAAGAGCGTAGAATATCGGTGAAGACATGTCAGATGAAGAAGCAGAAGGAGAAGGAACGTTAGGCGAGACTTGAGTTTGGCTGACATTTTGGGTTGCAGACGAGTCGCGAACCTACCAGCCTTCTTGGTATTCCGTTATGCCGAGAAGCCGCTGACAAAGAAACGCGCACCTTGTTTGGAAAGACTGACTTGGGCAGCGTGGACGCCACTAAACCCTTATTATTACCTTGTGTTCAGGAGCAATTCTTTCTTCCCATGGAGTACACTGTGGGCGGAAAGTACAGGCTTGAAGAAGAGATTGCCAACGGAGGCTGTGGTGTGTATATCAAATCTCCATCCTCCTGGCGATCGCAGGTTGGAGGCTGACTTATTCTTGGTTCGGTTTCAGGCACCGTTTTTCTGGGTGTTCATACTGTTGCTGGAAAAGAGGTTGCCATTAAGTTGGAACCCGCAGTGACCAAGAACAGCCCCCTTATGCAGGAGTCCAAAATATACAAAACCCTTATGGGTGGCACGGGCGTTCCATGGATCATGTGGTCAGGGAGGAAAGGAGACTATAATGTCATGGTCATTGATCTTCTTGGATCGTCGTTGGAGGATTTGTTTAAAATTTGCAACCGTCGCTTCTCTCTCAAAACAGTCCTGCTATTGGCGGACCAGTTGGTAACATTTTTTCTTTCTATGCATCTTCCAGAATTGCTGAATATATGCACTTGGTTTCTAGATATCCCGCATTGAATTCATTCATTCGCATTCTTTCGTCCACCGGGATATCAAACCTGCCAACTTTGTCATGGGCGTTGGTAAAGCCGGCCACCTTGTCAACGTCATTGACTTCGGTCTTGCCAAGAAATACCGGGATCCTTGTACTCTCAACCACATCCCCTATAGGCGAACAGATGTTCATGGCGTCGGGACATCTCTTTTCGCTGCTATCAACACACACTTTGGCATAGGTAAGATCAGATAAGCTCCTGTTTTGTTTTATATGCTCAGAGCAGTTGGATAGAATCTTCCCGAAGAGATGACCTAGAATCTCTGGCATACATGTTGATCTATTTCCTCCGGGGTACACTTCCATGGCGGAAGATTAGAGCGCCACACACGCCACCGATGCGCACTACGGCAGCGTCGGAAGGCAATGTTCCTGCGTCAGACAAGGAAAACTACAATCCTGTTTCAGTCACATGGGATTTGATCCGGGAAGCAAAACTCGCTGCCGATCCGCTCTTGACTCTTGGCCTACCACCAGAGTTTGACATCCTCTATCGCTACGCACGCGGGCTGGAATTTGACGACCTCCCTGATTATGAAGGGTTAAGGCGTTTGTTCCGTGGCCTGGCAGAACGTGTTGGTATCGAATACGATGGCATCTATGATTGGACTATCCCCGGAATGAAGCACAGAAAACATGGTCTTCGCCATGCAAGCGAAGGTAGCGGGAGGAAGCACCACAGGGGTCGCGTCTGTGAGGCTTGCTGTTCCCGTCAAGGCTAGCGAGCGGGCATGTTGGGGCGTGAGTCGAAAGGTCGCGGCGATGTGTGCTGGGACCGACGTCCCATACTATGAAGGAGCCCGCCTGTTGGTGGTCAGGGACCTTCATTTATACTGCAGGCTTGCGACGTGCACTTCAGGGAGAAGTGGCTCGCCATTTGGCTAGGGCAGGGAATCATCATCAATTTGGTCGGCAGGCCTTGGCATCAATTGCGACGGTCAGGCGCCCTCATGTTCTTTGCAATATCACGTCGTGTTCTTGGAAGCCATCGGACTGTCCTCATGCAATACGTTAGTCCACCGATATGTATACTATACTGCTTTGTATTCTGTAATAATACTAAAAGTTCTTGTAACATTAATTGTAAAAAGAATTGAAATTGTGGTGTAGAGACAACGTGTCCGTTTACCCCTCAGACCTTCATATCATTCAACCCGAGTTCCTCATTCTGTTCCCATGTCCTCTCATACCACTCAATCGTCATATTTGGATCGGGATCAGGAGCGTATAAATTTTGAATGTACGAATTCGCTACCGGATCATCCAAAATCAGTGTAAATGGTCGACTGGCGGACTTGATTTCTTTAAGGTCACGCAAAAACTTTTCAAACTTGGCGCGCTCTTCGTCGGTTTTTGAATCGCCACCTTCCACTGACTGGGAACCCGCAGTAGTAGCAACGGCCAACACCTTATCCGACAGTTCTTCGTATATTTGGTCGAGTATACCTTCTAACGTCGTAAAGCGCCCACCAAGTGTGCCATGTGTTAGCACAAGGTCAATATCTGGTATGGTTAAACCTGCGGTTTCACTCTGTACAAGGCGTTAGCAAGAGACCATCTATCTTAATTGATAGAATTACCTTCAGGATATCCCTACTCAAATCTTCTCTGTCTTCGACCTTTAACGTGATTTTCTTCCCTTTCTCAGAAATTGCAGAGCCGGACTTGACTTCGTTATCACGGTAACCGCAATGATCGCAATTCGTCGACATGATTACAATGTCCTGAGTGAGGTATCGATAAAAGACAGGGAAGCAGGTGGCGAGTGACCAACCTTGAAGTACGGAATGTTGACCTTCTTCATGAGCGTATTGATGGGATGCCCGCAACGTGAACATGAACCAGGGAACACGAATATTTCGTCATTCGTGACTTGTGGAGACTCGGACACCCCTTCAGTATCTCCTTTTGCTTCCTCGTTGGAAGATTTCGGTAGACTTCCCTTCAGGACATCGTCCACGGTCACACCTTCGACCGTAGATACATCCACCTCCTCGGGGTTGACAAGACCCAAGTTGATGTTCTGTTCAAGAGTCCGTTGGTACGTTCGCATGTTCCATTTAGGATCTGCCATGCTATCGACGAACTCGAGGAATGAGTTGCCTGCAGGATCGTCGAGACGGACAGTAAATGCAGGCATCGGCTTCTCGAGGTCTGAACTGCTACTCTTTTCCTGCTGTTCATCTTCGTTGTCGTCGCCTAAAATTTCCTTGACTTTATCCAGCAGCACTTGTACCTTCTGATATCCTTCGGGATCCTGTACTCTTCTTAGCGGCTGATCCATGGACAGATCGCCATATATATCACGCATGAGTCCTTCGACTGTTGTCAGCTGTCCTCGGTTTGTGGCCGGAAGTGTGAGTTCCAGTTCGGGTACAGCTATCTCGCACGTTGAAGAGCGCACGATCTGTCGATTAAGATCTGAGCGTGACAGAATCTTGGCAATACAATTTATGCCTTCAGCTGTGGGGTATAAAGGGATCAGCCATGATTAGAGTATGTGCAAAGGTAAAAAACGTACGTCGAATGGCGCCCGCTGATTGTATTTCGTTATTTTGCCATGCGCAGTGCTCGCACCGGAAAGACATGACAATGATTTCCCGGAAGTAGGGTATGGATGTGAGCAACAGACGTGTTGTTCCTTGCTCATGACACTGCATGCAAAGAGACTCGATCTCCTGAACGACTTTTTCTTCTTGTTCAGCTTCGACAGCGTCTAGTGTCTCTGTAGCAGGCTGGGCATTGTCCGCCTTCTCAGCCACTGCCCCAATTGTTGGGAAAAGGTTCGTCGAATCGGAGCTCATGTGCGTCTAGTAAGAGGATGGATGTTATGAGCATTGTTGATTCTTATCTAATCGCGTCTGACTGTCCGACACCATTCCACACCAATGAAAAGTTTAGACGACTCACTTAATCACTTTCAAGCACTACAGAAACCACTTGACAGAGTAAATGTTCTCGGGACAGAAGATGGAGCTTATGGTCATACAGGGTGCGTTCGTTACGTACTACCTATGAACGTCTCTTAGTGTGGTAGATGTGTAAACGCTTTGAGTTGGGCAGAAAATGGACACCTTCTCCTCTCTGGAGGTGACGATCTTACAATACGGCTATGGCGAATAGATCAAAGCAATGTCGCCCAAGAATATCCGTTCGTTTGTCGAGCCGTCATCCACACTGGCCATCAAGCCAATATTTTCAACATAGCTCAACTACCTCATACTGGAAATGTGTGAGTAATGACTTGTTCTCTCAATACTGTACAAAGGACGTTTTTGTTAGTGTCTCTGTGGCTGGAGACAAACAGGTTCGGATTATCGATGCAGAGACAGTCCATTCGGGTGCTCCGATGTCACCGTGATCGAGTCAAACGCCTGGTGACCGAAGAAAGTCCTGACGTGTTTCTCACTGTTGCCGAGGTGGGATTGCTGGCCCTAACCAACGTGCTGCGTTTGTTAACGCTAGTCGAAAAAGGATGGGACAGTTCGACAACACGATCTGCGAACTCATCACATTTGCGATGAAGACTCTTGTCCTGCGCCATTGGTCAAACTAAATCACGGGCTCTCTACAATATCAATGTCGCCTTTAACCCCTTATCAGTTTGTTGTTGCTGGCGATTCCCCTTACGTGCGTTCATCCACGTCTTGACTGGAGTGTAACTCATTCCAGGAAGGGATATCTTTTTGACAGAAGGCATGTCGGAAGGTTCGTCCTGGAAGAATGGGGTGCTGTTCCAAGAGCGGAAGACGACCTTACTACTTGTGTTGGCCGTTTTGGACGGCCTCTAAAACTTCGCAATCGCCGCAATAGGAGGCGCGACAACATTACTGGAGCACGCGTGTCCTCACGAAATGGACACGAGGTAAGTAGGTCTTAGTAAACCTACCGTGCAAACATTCAGGTGTTACTGAGTTGGTATTAACGTTTCTTTGTTCTAAATTGCCTAACAGGACACCTTTCGCAGCATACAGTGCAGATGATGTATATCTATACTCAACGAACGACGAACCTATCTGCAACCACTCGTCTCCGTTAGCTATGCCATCGCCTTTGCTCTCTCCAAATTCAAAGCCACGGCAGGTCGAGGACACCGGAGCTACAACCGGTAATGAATCATGGGATACACCAGTGGAGGATGGGTCTGAAGATGGTGACACTGACGAGTATCAATTAGATGACGACGACGACGGACTAGCGACCAGTATCATGCTTGACGACCCGCCCGCAGCGGACGAATCAAACATTTTACCTGAAGTGCCTGTCGTCCTTCCACGGATGCGGTACGCTGGTGCCCAGAACATTGAGACGATAAAAGATGGTGAGCCTCAAAAACGTCGCTTCGTTTTAGTGCTCTAGAAACTGTTCAGTGAATTTCGTCGGGCCAGGTGATGAGTTTGTCGCCTCGGGCTCAGACGATGGCAATTTCTTCCTGTGGAGGAAGGATTCAGGAAAGCTGCACGGTATCTATGAAGGGGATGGCAGTATCGTGAACGTAATTGAAGGTCACCCACACTTACCGTTGCTGGCTGTCAGTGGACTGGATACCACAGTAAAGGTGTGTATCTCCTCAAAAATTATATGACTTTGTTCAGAGGTCGAACAGCTATTTGCGCCCTCACGGGGCGAAAGTACATTTTTAAGGACCCCCGACGCAGAGCGTATTATCGGAAGAAATATTCGTCGCAACCGTCTATTGTCCTACAGCACTGCGCCAGGCTTCGCCAAAACGCTAACCGACTCCATGTCCTAGTAACCAATTACCAATAATTGGCTGTTGTCATACTTTGTGTGTGCACCACGAATCGCAGCCTTGTCAACAGTCTGAACGACCTCTGAATTTATTTATATGGATCTCGTCTCCGGTTACATCGTTCATGCAATCCCTCACCTTTCAACGAAAGGCGTCGAAGCATATCCTTGTTTTCTATTTCTGGCTCTCATGTTACCGACTGCTATGGTGCGTCGCAGAGTGAACATGAAGTTTCTGAGCGCATATGTTGGAGAAAAAACAGTATGCATAGTGTTCACTTTCCGTCTGAGAAGGAAGAAAGTGAAGAGGTACCTGAGTATGAGCCGTCGGGATTGGCTGTGCCTAGAAATCATATGTACCCTTCAACTTCCTGAGATAGCCAGCATATCAAAGTCCTAACGGAATATTAGCGAGAGAAGACTGTATAAGGCAGCGTATAGTGCAATAAGTACAATTTATTTCTTTTGAACTAGTCGGCAACATTGAATCAATTCTGGAATTTCTGGTTCCCAGTTCTTCCACGTACCGACTCATTGTAAGTACTCGTAATCACTGTTCGCCTCTCATTCCAAGGAGGAAAAACTTGCCCGATGTTCGAAACAAATCACCACATTTAATGAACCCATTCCAGACCTTATTATCTTGGGGGAGTTAGGTCTTAGTGCATAGATATTCAGTCCGACTGGCAATTTGGCCTCAAGATCCCAACACATCGTCGACGCCATCGAAATATTGTCCTCTTGCGTGAGCAGTAGTAGAAGAGTTGCAAATTCTGTATGGTCATGGACTGGTGGGTGAACAACAACCGGAAGAATCCAAAGGGTTATAATTCATCGTGTTTGGAATGGTCAGTGCTGCAGTGGAAGGCTTGAGACTGAGCACGAGAAATAATTGGTGGAACGCCGTCGCGTTACGCATTGAAATTGAAATCTTTGACTTTACTTAGGCCCATAACGCAGATTATCTCAGCCGAAGAATGAGAGTACAGAACGTTTGCGTGGTGTGCATTTGCGTCCGAGACCTGGTGCTACGGGAAAAAACGCACTCTCACCCACATATCACAAATGGCAACACTTTCAGCGGCCAACTCCGCCAACATGATCTCTGTCACATACAGCATCGGGGAGAAAGTTCTATGCTTTCATGGTCCTCTGATCTACGAGGCGAAGGTTCTTAAGGCGGACAATTTCACAGAAGCCACGACGACAACTGGCTTGTTCGGACCTCATTATTTCGTCCATTACAAGGGTTGGAAGCAAACGTGATGTCTATCTGTTTTCCTTGTTGTTGAAGACGTTGACAGACCTCTTTATAGTTGGGATGAATGGGTTCCATTGAACAGGCTTCTCACATATAACGAAGAGAATATTAATAAACAAAGAGCTCTGCAGCAGACAGCAGCTGCTAGCAGTGCACATATTGGCTCGACGAAAGGGCATGTAACCCACAAAGGAACGTCAGGGTCTGCGATCAAAGAGGGTGGTGCCCCGACTAGGGGATCGAGAAAGGATGGTACCCGAGGCACGAAGCGCGCTAGAGAAGAGGTATTCTTTCCCTTCTCCCATTTTTATGCTTTCTACTGAGACGAGGTTGGGTAGGATGACACCAACAAGAAGCCAGACATGAAGCTGAATGTACCTGAAGCTATCAAGATGTTTTTGGTGGATGACTGGGAGTTGGTGACGAAACACAATCAGGTGAGTTTTATGACTCCTCGCTGGCTTCAATCCGAGGGAGACATACTTTTGTTAGCTGGTTGCTTTACCCAGAAGTCCTACTGTCGAGGAGATTCTGAACGAATACGCCAAAGATGTGCTTGACAACACAAAGCCGAAACTTCCACAGTACGGAAAAACCAAATTCACGCGCCGTGGATGTCTTCTGACTTTCCTTTTTCCCTATACAGTCTTAGGGATCCAGTCCTAGTGTTGCCGACCATTGTATCAGGGCTTAAATGTTACTTCGATCGCTCACTGGGCGCAAACCTTCTCTACCGATTTGAAAGGCAGCAGTACGCTGAAATACGGAAACAATACATAACTGGTCCAAAGGTCATCGTTGGCCAAGAAAAATCCATGAGCGCTGTCTATGGCGCAGAACATCTATTGAGAATGATTGGTATTGTCATTTGCTCCTCCAACCGCGATTCTCGAGCTTAACCTTGAGCAGTGAGCCTTCCACAAATGATCGGAACGTCGTCGCTGGATGCAGAGTCGGCTGTGCTTGTGCGGGATTATGTCAATGAGTTGCTTCAGTACGTTGTGCTATAATTTTCTTTGCACTAGACCTGACCGGGAATATGTGTAGGTACATTCTTAGAGAACGAGATCATCTACTCTTGAAGGAGTATATAAATCCAACATCACAGTATTCAAATCTTTCCAGGTCGTAATGCGATGTATGCAAATGTATGCTTAATCAGATCTGGTGTGCTTGTAAAAACCTTGTGCGATTCAAGATACGTCACTCATCGCTGTGGTCCATCTGACGTCATTCATGCCTGGTGTGGCTATTTAAACCGGACATCGTCATTTCTCTTCTCCAGACTCTCTTCATGACTTCCATACTCAGCTCAGCAACCCAAACCGCCCATTCTCTCGTTACCACACTCCTCGCTACCGCTCAGGTGAAACCTGGTAGTGTTATCCCTGCTCAGAACGTCAAAGAAGACGCAGGTGATCAAGCCCAACCCCTAGCTCTGAAGGGCAGAAACGTCATTGTAAGCTGTCTGTCCTTTTCAGTCGATGAGCGAAAATCTGGACATAGCTCAAGGTCGGCGTCCCCGGTGCCTTCACAGACACTTGCAGCAAGCATGTTCCAGGTTACATTAAACATTACGAGGAATTCAAGCAAAGGGGCGTAAACGAGGTTTACGTTGTCACTGTCAATGACGTTTTTGTCACAAAGTAAGTAGTCGACTACAGTGTTCCAATTGCGCATCTCACAGATTCACAAAGGGCATGGAAGAAGAGCCTGGCAAGCCAAGGGACTCGTATGTTATGTCCAAATGATGCGCATATATTCACTCAGACTGCGATCTTGATATGTTACAGCTGTTCATTTCATTGCTGACGACACTGGCACGCTCACCGGCTCTATTGGCCTGCTCTTTGACGCTTCCAAACTCCTTGGAGGCCCCAGATCAAAGGTGGGGATTATCATGCAGCCACTGGAAAACCAGTGTGCTAACTTTGTACAGAGGTATATCATCGTAACTAATGATGATAAAGTGGAGACCATTAGCGTCGAAGAAGATCCTTCAAAGATCACTACCACTGCCGCCGAAAATGTTTTGGCTCTTTTGTAGTACACCCAATACTTCTTGTTAATACAGCCCTTCTGTAACGAAGTTGCAATGTGTTGATGTGATTATACCATCCCGTCTGTCGGCTGTCAAATCTATCAAGTATCGATGACTCGACACAACGCACGCACATTGTCGGAGGACGAGAAGTTGTTCAGCGTTCAAGCAAGACACTGGATTTTTCGAGATATCCTACATTCTTCCCTCGCGCCAGTGTTACGCAGTCGATAACGGACACTTGCAACTGCCGTTGTAGCCCATTCCTGCGAACCGAACGATTAAAGGAAGGACTAGCATTGACAATGCCGTCAAAAATTGTCGTATGTACATCGGGAGTTCTTGACGAAGGACTTGAGTGGCTTGATCATCCACTATTGTCAGAGCTCTTATTCGCATGTAACTTGTTGCTCCTGCCGCCATTTGGCGTTTCGCAGTCTTCTTGGACTCCGGTCTGAATTATTCATCTGGTATATAATGCGTGGGCACATCGACCAACTAGCAGGGGAAGAAGCGGCGTCAATCAGGATTGGTTAACGCCATATGCATGTTCTGGATTCGCGCATTGAATGACGGAGCAAAAGGCGCAGGAGTAGAAACGGGCAGGTGCAGAGTGGCTGTAATGTGTCCCACTGCTACCATTACCATTTCGCCTGGCATTAGATTTCACATTGTGAACGCGTCGTCGATGAGGGAGAGTAAATACTCAAGCAGAACAAGGGCGCGAGGGAGTCTGTACATTGGCTTGCACTAGATATGATAACGCCAGAAAGTCTTTCGTCTCCGTTCTGTATCAGCTTTGCCAATGAGATCGTAAATCCTGAAAAGGGCTAGGAATGTGTAGAAACGTTTGACGGCTAGTTAATCGTTGCAGAGATCCCCAAGCGTGTGAAAAATCTTATTTTCTCTTCCATTGCGTCCACACACAGTGGTCATCTACAGTGCATTCACCATGTCGACAAGCGGTCTCAAGGCGATTGCACCTGTGCCAACAGCGGCTGAATTCTTGGACATCGTTCTGTCCAAGACTCAGCGGAAAACGCCCACTGTGCGCTCGCATTTTCTCCCTATTGATACGCAAAAAATCTAATCGTCTCTCGAGAATAGGTGATTCACAAAAATTTCAAAATTAGCAGGATCCGTAATTTCTACATGCGAAAAGTCAAGTTTACGCAAGATGCATTTGATGAAAAACTAGAGGCTATCTTGACGGAGTTTCCGATTCTTGATGTGCGTGCATTTTTCTACCAACAACTCGTTCTCTCATCGAATAACTCTGACAGGATCTACACCCGTTCCTGTCTTCGTTAATGAATGTGTTGTATGACAAAAACCATTACAAACTTGCACTGGGTCAGTTACGAACCGCACGACATCTGATAGATCAAGTTTCAAAAGACTATGTACGACTACTCAAATTTGGTGACTCGCTTTATCGGTGTAAACAGCTCAAGCGGGCTGCTCTTGGTCGGTACGTAAAACCTAACTACAGGACGATTAGCTTGTTGAGAGAACGAAATCAGAATGGCTACCATCATGCGCCGACAAAAAGACCCACTTGCTTACCTGGAACAAGTCCGCCAACACATCTCCCGTCTACCTGCCATCGATCCCAATACACGGACTCTCATCATTTGTGGCTACCCCAACGTCGGGAAATCGTCATTTATCAACAAGGTCACGCGTGCGGATGTTGACGTCCAGCCATATGCATTTACTACCAAGTCTCTTTTCGTCGGCCACATGGACTACAAATACTTGCGTTGGCAGGTGATAGACACTCCTGGTATCCTGGACCACCCTCTAGAAGAGATGAACACCATCGAAATGCAGAGTATCACTGCATTGGCACACCTCAAAGCTGCTGTTTTGTACTTTATGGATCTCAGTGAACAATGCGGTTATACTGTTGAGGCTCAGGTACATATCCCGGCTCGTATGTCTAACTATATGCGCTCAAATATAAGACCTCAGTGTAAATTATTCCAATCCATCAAACCCCTCTTCTCCAATAAACCAACCCTACTTATTACCAACAAAATAGACGTTATGCGCCTCTCCGAGCTTCCGCCCGAGACTCAAACATATGTCAAGGAAATCCTCGAGTCAGACTCTTCTACCAAGCTTGTCGAGGTATCATGCCACTCCGACGAAGGAGTAATGGAACTTAAGACGACTGCCTGTGACGCTTTGCTTGCTCATAGGATCGAGACCAAGATGAAGGGCACGAAGATCAACTCAATAATCAATCGCATACATGTTGCACAGCCAAAGCCACGGGACGAAGTCGAGAGGCTACCGTTCATTCCAGACGCCATCAAACAACGGAAGAAATACGATAGGGACGATCCTGACAGACGAAAACTATTGAGAGATCGGGAGGTTGAAGAGGGCGGTGCTGGTGTATTCAATATTAACCTGAAAGGCTGGTTTCACATTTCCCCGGATTTAATCGTGAAAAGCTGATGTACATGCTTTAGAGGATTATCTCCTCAAGAATCCTGAGTGGAAGAGTGACATTATACCCGAAATCATGAATGGGAAGAATATTGCAGACTTCATTGATCCTGATATCGCCGAGAAACTTGAGGCTCTCGAACGGGAGGAAGAACGCCTGGAGGCGGAAGGATATTATGAGAGTGAGGACGAAGGGATGGTAGGTTACCGGGGTTTTCCTTCTCTTTTGATTTTAACTGATTGTCTCTTTAGTACGACTCGTTTGACGAAGAAGAGACACGCCAAGGCAAAGCCGCTCTGGAGAACAAGATGAGATCGCAATCCCTTAAGAAGGCCCAAAAGAATAAGTCTCGCCTTCCACGTACCGCGACCCTACGCAATCTCTCTGAGCTGTCGGAGGAGATGCGGAAGGCAGGGTTAGACCCGAGTAGTATAGAGGAACGTGCCAAGTGGCTCGTGAAGATGTCAGAGGCGAAACAACAACATGCTAAACGGAAGAGGGGTGAGTATGAAGAGGAAGAGATGGACGTTGATTATTCTGGGAGCGAGGAGGACTGGCAGGATGAAGATCGTACTATGGACGTTGACGAAGAGGAAGAGGGCGGACCAAGGAAGAGAAAGAGAACAGATGCTGGGGCGGTTGCTCCGGCCAAGAGGGTTCCGGCAAGTAATAGGAACTTGGCTGGGCTCAAAGACATGGACGTGGGTTTTAGCATCTCCCTCCATTTTCCGTTTTCTTTGCTGATTCATTCTCAACAGCAAGCCGCCAAGGCTAACAGACTACGTAACCTGGGTCAACGTGGACGGAATCGACTTGCGAAGGCGGGCGAGGGCGATCGGGCTATTAGAACGAAAATGGTGTGTTTATACATGAATCTAGTAAAACTCCATGCTCACAAGCTATTTATTGCAGCCGAAACACCTGTTTGCAGGGAAGAGGAAGATGGGCAAAACGAGTCGTCGATGAGGGCCATTTCCTTAAATACTCTGTCGAACCTACAAACCATAAAATGGTACCAGAGCTACCCGCCCTGGTACCCAACGAGCCTATAAGGCGACTCCACAAAACCACTCTGATTATCTTGTCATTCTCGATACAGAGCCGCTGTCCAGTTTGAATTTTTGGAGTACAACCAGAAAACGTTAATGAAGTATTTTGCTAAATTCTCAAGACACGATACTACCCACTTGCCATATTGCTTCACCCGTGCTTATTGTCTCCCAATTGTCCCATGCCTTGTTAGTGCGATAGGAACCCGCAAATCCCTATCTTTGCATCCAGTTTGCGGCAACTCATCGTTGTGTTGACCTGAAGTCTTGATTAATGCGTTTATCAGTCGTTCAGCTAGGCTTTCGCTTCCCCCCAGGGTTTCGTGTGGGCCGACGCTTAGTTTTGCGAGAAAAGGGAGATCCAGAGGTCTCGTCATCAGTATTTGCTGACGTATGGGAACTAGCATAACACGTCTAGACCGCAGTTGTGGTATATCGACACGATTGGTCGTCGGCTTACATAGAAGTCGCAGTTCTCTCATCCGAGTCAGAAAGGACTGTATATTTCTATATGTTTTGCGTTTTCTAACTTTAATAAGTACCGTGGCGGTTCTTGAGGAAGAAGTCGACTGTTCTCCAGAGGACCGGGACAAGAGAAACTTTTCGGAGGATGGTATTGAAGTCTGAAGAATTATTTAACACGAACGATAGATATTCACCTGCATTGACAGAGGGGTCGTCGTCTTAAAAGTTGAATAAACCGTCAGAGTAGCCAGACAAGGGTTTAACAGGCCTCGATTTGAGTTGAGGAGCAGAGGGGTCGATGCAAAAATGAGTAAAAAACATTAGCAGGATATCGTGAATTAACGTGTATGGCAGGGATCCAGCACTGGCAGGTCCCAGAGTGTACATGATGCATACTCTAGGACATTCTGTATGACGGTCCGGATTGGAGACATAAAAACACTGAAAGAGTTTAGCAGGTCATCGTGAATTAGAGTGAATTCGAACGTACGAAGTGTCCCAGAGTGTTCCAAAAGTGTTCAGCGGGCCATCGTGCACATTCTGCCCGCAGGGACATGACTCGTGCCAATGTACTTACTCGACGCGGGTTAATCTCTTGACATGAGCTGTGCTCGCAGCCATCATGTACATCATGTGTTCAAATGCACGTCGAGTATGTACACTCAATTAGCATAAACTTTGTCTTGGACCAGGCCATCGTGTCCTTCAAACTGAAACCAAATTATTTAGCTCTAAGGGGTTACTAAATGACAACGTTGATAATACATACTTACTAAGTGTGGTGGAGCATCCCACAACAAACGGAGATATACTTTTCAAGCCTCGCGACCCGACTTCCTCAAAGGTGACTGGCGTCGTAATTTCCGACAGAGATGACGCTCAATGTCCCATCGTAGTGTACTGAAAGGAGCTCGAGAAGGTAGCCGCATTGTGATTCAAAAGTCGATCTCGTCTGGCCCTAGCTCTTTCGTTCAATTCTTCAATGCAGATGCCTCGTTTGTTGACAAAACGCTCGCCATTGAGGCTTTCCTACGTGAACCTGGAAGTCACCACCTCATTCTTCGCCCGAGGCATTGTGGAAAGAACTACACACTCTCGATGATTCGGTTGAGTTCCTTTCTGATCGAATATTTTTTTGACTGCTGACGCCAAAATCTTCAGGGAGTTTTTGCAGCGACCTCTTCGACCTGAATCAGACCACGCGAGAGCCAAAACTACCAGCCGGTTTGAGTCGACGGCTATCATTGACCATCGCGACCTTGTTTCGACGCACTTTCGGCAGTATCCTGTTTTGTATGTTGACCTGAAGGTGAAATGTCTCGTTGCCATATGGAAACGGGGTTTACTGAACGGTTCAAGGATGTGCATGGGACCACATTCGAAGATATGCAGACTTCTTTCGACGCGATTGTCATTAGGATACTCAAGGATCTATCAAATCCAATTGATGGCGTTCTGGACCAGAACTTCCTCCTTTTTTGTGATCAATTATATCATGAACAGGGCTTACTGCATCCTAGAGGCACGGTACTACAGGTTATATCACAGATTCTCCAGAGAGTCTTCATCATGCCCGTTGTCGTCCTGATCGACGAATATGATACGCCCATCCATTCCGCGATAGAGCATAACTATGCCGATTTGGTCTGCCCTTTTATTCTTCTTTTTTCCAGTCAACTTATCATATTCCAGGCCAGCGATTTCTTTGCTACAGTCTTCGGTTCGTTGCTGAAGGTTTGTCAGCATCAACGCTTGAAACATTGTCAAGTGACATCCGTTTATAGAATAATGATGCGGTGTATGCAAGTATGATGGTGGGGATCTGGAAAGTAGCGAAATCTGGCTGGCTGTCACAATTAAACCATCTTGAGGTATGTGCGGATGTTGTTAGTTGCAAACCGTTTGGATGAATTAGAATTATTCCTCAGATTTTTCCCATGCACGCTGAAGATGATCGTTACGCAAAGTTTTTCCTATTTACGGAGGAGGAAGTTGAGATCCTCTGTAATGCCCATGAACGAGTGGTGCATGCTCTGTCAGAATATCCTTTACTTATTAATAGTTCTTCTCCAGTTGAGTATTGAGGCGCTTCAGCCGCACTACAATGGTTATGCAGCAAGGTGCAGTTCTGGATTTGTCAAGCTCTACAACCCCTTCTCGGTTGTTAGAGCTTTGGGACGGAAAAAGATTTCCAACTATTGGGTCGAAACTGGTAAGGTAAATGAAACGATCAGGAGATTCTAACTGATGAACCACACAAGAAAATATTCGCCGTTGTCGAAAAACCTTTGGCGCGCTAGTCCAGGGTTTCGTAATAACCTTGATATCCTTTTGACCCAGAAGAGTGTGAAATTGGTGGTGGATGATAACATTAACTTCTTAACGTGCCATTCTCCTTTTTTGCTTCATCTGTTTGGCTTACGACTAGTTACCAGCTATATATGGCTGTCCACATTTGAATTTTTGTAGTACAACCAGAAAACGTTTTTGTTAAATTCTCAAGATACGATGCTACCCATTTGCCATGTTGCTTCAAGCTTCACCCATGCTCATTACATCTACTGTCTCCCAATTGTCCCATGCCTTGCTAGTGCGATAGGAACCCGCAAATCCCCATCTTTGCATCCAGTTTGCAGCTATTTCCGCGCCTCCACTCGCACTAGTCATGTCTATTGTTATAGGCGAAGCTGCTGCCCTGTTCGCCTTCTTTCGTAGTCTCCTCCTTCTATTTTTAGATTTCTTCTTTGTGCGGAGGTGATACTACCTCTGCTGCCACCTCGTCTGTCATGTCTGGATACGACGGTTACAAATTATGGATGTATCGAGTTGGCAGTGGAACTGTGGACAGTTGTGACGCTTTTAGAAGGCGGGCTTGGTGAAGGTGTGGGTGGTGGCTGGGATTTAAGTTGTTGTTGAAGATGGCATTGTGGGTGTCCAAGTATGAGTCCATGCAGGAGGCGTCCAGGTCGGAGATGGTGGGAGCGGTGGAGGCGGGGGTTGAGGAAGAGGTATAGACTCCCCACACGAATCATCGTTAAAGAACCAAGTGTCACATGCTAGATGACATTTCGCTGCCATTTGATATCGTCCCCTTGCGTAAGTGCATCTTTGTGTTTGTCAATAATGGATATAGTGGCAGGGAACATTGAGATATCTCGTGTTGCGGGGATGTCATGTCGGCAAGGAGTGGCATTATTACACTGCTATCTTCGTACCAAAGTACATGAAAGAGAGTCACATTCTACGCAACAGTATGTGCAAGGTGAGAGTCCGCTCGTTGAATGGCGAGCAAGAGACTTTCGGGGTTCGGTTTGGACGCAGTGGCGGAAACGGATAGGCGCAGTGTGTCGTGCAGGAAAGTGACGGTTGTAGGTCCTATTGCCGCGACTCTCACATCCTTCTTGGGGATGGATTCCGCGTTTGCAGACGAGTCGTCAATGCGAGGGAGAGTGAAATACTGGGCCAGAATTGGAGCGACAAGTTGAGCGGCGGAGGGAGCAAAGAAGACGATCCACCAGCCCGGTTGTGTTTGTACCACTTTCTCTAAATCTGCTTCGAATGTTGACGAGCGTCGGGTTTCGTATACTTGTAAAGAATTCAATTCCACGTCTCCCTCTGCTAGAATTGACGGCAGAGTTTCGCGGTTTTTGTCGCCCGTTAAGTATAACAGTTTTTTCGCCTTGTTAGATGTGTTCAAGTCTTGCAGGATAAACCTGGCAAGTTCCTCGCCATTGCCCGATTCCTGACCACGAATCATGCTCGGAGACGGCACGAGGCTCCTTCGGTGGTCATCCGAGAACACAGAGTAGAGAGATGACAAGAATGAGGCTGTTCTTGGGCCGACTACGTAGAATGAGACCGTCGACCATGATACAGAATTATTTTCGGGGGTGATAGTCTCTACAGCGGCTTTCCAAGCTTCGCATGCCCTTGCACTTGTTACAATGACACCTGAATGCGTTTCAGGTCCACTTTGTATGAGTCTCGCCAAAGAAGTTGTCTCTGTCAACCTTGTTTCGAGAACAGGAATAGAGATAGGATTGTATCCTGCTGAAGAAAATACGGATTCATAACGGTCTGGTGAATCGATGGATGGTGAACGGAGAAAGAGAACAGTGCGACAAGAAGACATGATGTTTATTGCTTGTGGTTTGTAATAATATTAAGTGAGTGGAGCTCCGTTCATTAGATCCCACAACAAACATTCTGGGTGGATATATACTTTTCATATTCCAACCAAGCCTCACGACCCGACTGCCTCAACGTCCGACGCATCGGCGTTCGAATGTTCACTCTTGAATCTTGGCTAAGATCTCATTATCCCTGAATAGGTAGTATTCCTGCAAAGTTGCAAGTCAACCATCTAATAAGGGATAAAATGCATCATATCAAGACGTTACCTCTTCTCCGACCTTGATCGTGTTTCCTCCCCAGCCAGGTAGCAAGACTCTGTCACCGGCCTTTACTTGTGTAGGTACAACTTTGCCCTCCTTGTTGGGGGCACCAGGTCCGACTGCAATGACAGTTGCCTCCGGAAGAGGGTTGTTTGTCGATGAGGAGGGCAGGAAGATACCGGAAGCAGTTTTCTGTTACTCAGTCGGTTAAAGACGCACGCTGACAAGTTACGTGGACGCTCACGGTTTCAGGCTTGAACCGCTGAACCAAAACGCGGTCTAAGAGAGGAATGAGAGACTTGATGGACTTGAACGTCGCTTGTGCTGCCTGGGAGACATTAAGTATGCTTGTTGAATGAACTGGCGAATGTTACTATACCATTGAGAATTTGGAAGTATGTGAGAGGTTTGTTGAAAAGTTTATAAAACTCGGGTTTTAAAATCGAGAAAGTTCCTCTGTAGGTCACGTCACGTGGTCTAGTGTCACGCCTTTAGTACCACGCTTCATACCAGCTTCCGACCGGAATGCTTGGTCTTGCGCTAGCTCAGCGGTCCTTTTCTACTGCGCGGTTTGTGCTACCTAGTTTGCCTTTGGTTTCTCGTTGGTCTACACGACGATATAACAGTACGAATGCTGGGGAAGCAAGGTTAGTTTTCGGATGCATACCTCGCCAAGTGGACCTCACTCATCACGCTCCTGAAGTGGACAGATAGAAGCTAGACCCCCGTGCGTATTAGTTTTATTGTTAACGTCATACAAATATCAACTGGCATTTTACAGGGCAGGTGCGTCGTCGACATCAGCACTAGATCCTTCGCAACTTCCTCTACCCAATACACCGGACATATCGCAAGGTCCTTTTAGGGAAGAAACATACGCAGCGTCTTATGTACCTGGTCGGTCCATCCACCTACCCTTCCTGCATCCAAAGACACACGCAATACCCGTGGCGACGATCCATTTTCGGTCCTACCACACGGAACTGCTCGAATTATTCACGCACTTTGCATCACACGCGGCTACAGCATTAGGGATACCTATTTCACGCGTTGTCAAGTTACCGACTCAGCGTTCACTATGGACGGTGCCACGGTCGCCATTTGTGCACAAGAAGAGCCAAGAAAATTTTGAGAGAAAGGTTCACAAGCGGCTGATCAAAGCATGGGACGCTGACGATGACGTGGTAGAGAGGTGGGTGATGTATTTAAAGCAACACGGGTTGGGGGGAGTGGGGATGAGGATTGTGAGATGGCGACGGACACCGCTGGGGATTGGACGTCGGAGACTGGAGGGAGTGAGGACGGAGGTGGAGGGACGGCAGGCTGAAATCAGAAAAATGGGCGAAAATATCATAAAAACCGAATTATCTCAGTAGTCACATGAGCGTTTGCATGCTCCTGACTCGACTTGGTTATCGATTTATCTCGTCTTCCTTTGCTACAATGTCTGCCCCAGCAACCAAAAGCGCTGCGAAGAAAGAGGCAAAACGTCTAGAGAAAGAGGCCAAGTTGGCCGCAAAGGCTGCCAAGCAACCCTCTACTCCCCCCATCAACGGAGAGAAGAAGCAAAAGGTTGACAAGGACAAGAAGGACGACGATGTTGTCTTCGTCAATACCACACCCAAGGGAGAGAAAAAAGGTCTGTGTCCTGGGATTAGTACATGTCGTGAGCTGAGTCGTATACTCTCTAGACCTTTCTGCACCGATGCCTGCTGGCTACAATCCCATTGCAGTAGAGTCTGCGTGGTATGACTGGTGGCTGGCTCAAGGGTTCTTCAAACCCCAGCTAGGAACAGATGGAAGACCCAATGCGAAGGGGCTCTTCGTTATCCCTGCTCCTCCACCCAATGTCACCGGTTCTCTGCACATCGGGCACGCTCTGACCACAGCGATACAAGATACTCTCGTTCGATGGAATAGAATGTTGGGCAAGACTGTTTTGTTCGCGCCTGGTTTCGATCATGCAGGTATCTCGACCCAGAGCGTGGTTGAGAAGAGATTGTACAAAATCGAAGGGAAGACGAGACACGATCTTGGCCGGGAGAAGTTTTTGGAAACTGTTATGGACTGGAGGAATGAGTGAGTGATGTTTTGTCTACCTTTTCAGTCTATGCCAACTTCTTGGAGCTATCAAGCCCGGATTACGCGCCAACTGCATAGATTGGGAGGCAGTTATGATTGGTCGCGTGTCGCATTTACCATGGATGAGGTCTGTGGTGATCCGTCGCATATCACCTGGTCTTTTGATGATTTCATAGAAACTTTCGAAAGCCGTTGTCGAGACTTTCTGTCGGTTATACGAAGACGGAATTATATACCGTGCCAATCGTCTCGTAAATTGGTGCGTTAAACTGAATACCACACTATCCAACTTAGAGGTGCGTTGATGATTGACGACCGTGTTGGCGGACATTGACTTTCGTTCTCCAGGTCGAACAAAAACAACTTACTGGCCGTACACTTTTGAATGTCCCCGGATATGATGTGAAAGAACGTTTCGAATTTGGCGTGATAACCAGCTTTGCATACCCCATAGAGAATTTTGGCGAGTATGTTTACTTAGTGTTGCTAGGACACTGATCGAAACAGTGACAGATGAGAAAATCATCGTTGCAACTACGCGTCCAGAGACCATGTTAGGCGATACAGGTATTGCTGTACACCCTGATGACCCCCGATACAAGGTACACTACTTGTCTTGCGGATTTTTAAATCATTGATGTATATCTCAACGTAGCATCTACACGGCAAATTCGCAATCCATCCCTTCATCAACCGCCGAATTCCCATTATCACCGATTCCATCGTCGTAGATATGGAATTCGGGACGGGTGCTGTCAAGATAACACCTGCCCATGATCCCAATGATTACGAAGTTGGTGTTAGGCATAACCTCGACTTCATCAACATCTTAAACGATAACGGCACGCTAAATGACAGCGCTGGACCAGATTTCAAGGTAAAGAACAAACTACTCGTGAAGCGATGATTGAAAGAGCGCTGGCAGGGCATGAAACGGTTCCACGCACGTGTCGAGGTTGTCAAGAAGTTGAAGGAAAAGGGTCTGTTTGTAGAGACGAAAGATAACCCAATGCAGATTCCCATTTGCAGGTGCGCTGTGTTGGAGACAGGTTCTGGTCTGTGCTTACTTGGACCCGCAGTAAATCCGGAGATGTCATTGAGCCCATGCTCAAGCCTCAGTGGTGGGTAAATTGCAAGCCTCTAGCCGAGGAGGCTATCAAGGTTTGTTGGTGCTCTATGCTCTTGCAACGCATAGCTTATCTACATTCAGCGAACCAAAGCGGGTGAATTGAACATTCAGCCCAAGCAGTCAGAAAACGAATGGTATCGGTGGCTCGAGGGCATCCAAGATTGGTGTATATCTCGGCAGCTCTGGTGGGGTCACCGCTGCCCCGCCTATTTTGTCGATATCAAGGGCAAAGAACAGGATGTAAGTTGAAGCCTCTGCTTTGTTGGCAGACTTTTCATATTTGCCTATCTAGCCGAATGACGGCAAGAATTGGGTTGTAGGTCGTACTTTGGAAGAGGCCACGGAACGCGCCAAAATTCTAGCTGGTGGTGCTTCCTTCACACTACACCAAGACGAAGATGTGTTGGACACCTGGTTCTCTTCAGGTTTATGGCCATTCTCTATTATGGGTTGGCCAGATCAGGTAAGCTTCTGGTCGAACGATTGAACTAATAGCTTATGGGCCACAGGCATCCGACTTGAAAACCTTCTATCCATCTTCTCTGCTGGAAACCGGGTGGGACATCCTCTTCTTCTGGGTGGCTCGCATGGCCCTTCTGGGCATTAAGCTCACCGGCCAGATGCCGTTCAAAGAAGTATATTGCCACGCCATGATACGTGATGCTCATGGACGCAAGATGAGCAAGAGCCTGGGGAACGTCATTGATCCCATCGATGTTATTCAAGGATTGAGTCTACAAGAGTTGCATGAGAAACTATACGAGGGCAATTTGGATGACAGGGAAATTGAGAAAGCAAAGGCCGGACAGAAGAAGGATTTCCCTAAAGGTATACCCCAATGTGGAACCGACGCGTTAAGGTTTGCGCTGTGTGCCTATTCTGGTGGAGGTATATACTTTGGTTCGACGGTCGTTTTATATCACTGATCGGCATTCTAGGTCGTGATATCAATCTGGAGATTTTACGTGTAGAAGGATACAGGAAGTTCTGCAACAAGATCTTTAATGCTACCAAATTCGCGATGCTCAAACTAGATGAAACCTTTGTTCCTGAACCTACACCTCAACCCACCGGCAACGAGAGCTTGGTAGAAAAATGGATTCTTCACAAACTCAGTATTGCTGCTACGGAAATTAACCAGTATTTGACCGACCGGAACTTCATGTCCGCCACCACGTCGGCTTACAACTTTTGGCTATACGAGCTGTGTGACGTTTACATCGTGCGTCCCTACAGTTCATCTTGTAATTAGGCTGACGAGCTGGCAGGAAGCAATGAAACCAATGACCGAAGAGTCTGCTCCACTGTCTGTGAAGCGTTCTGCTCAGCAGACGCTGTACACATGTCTAGACTACGGACTGAAATTGTTACATCCTTTCATGCCTTTTGTAACTGAAGAGCTGTGGCAACGACTCCCCAGGCGGCCAAACGATCCTACACCCTCTATCATGGTCTCGGCTTTCCCTGAACATGTAAGGTTTGCGGGGCCGCTATGTTATTGCAACTGCTAATTATGAAGCACTGAAGGATGATGCATTCGTTTTTGACGATGCAGACAAGCAATTCGATCTTATATTTACTGGGATCAAAGCTGGCCGGTCTTTAGCTGCATCCTACAGTCTTCAGAATGACATCCAATGTAAGTATTCGGTTAATTTCACTTTGGTGGACTACTCATGTCTGTCTCTAGTGTTTTATTATATACAAAGTGACGCCGAAGCGGCTCTGTTTGAGAGCCAACTGCCGACCATCATTGCTCTAATTAAAGGATGTAAAAACTCCAAGGTCGTTCGAGACCTCTCTGAGATACCTGCTGGGTGTGGGGCGTCTGCGATTACACCGACCATAGCTTTGCATGTACTGGTAAAGGTTGGTTGAATTCGCTGGCACTTCGAGAATCATATCTGAATGTTTGGTTAATAGGGTCTTGTCGACCTCGACGCGGAGATAGCCAAGTGCGACAAGAAGCTTGACTTGGGTCGCCTGAACCTGTCAAAGATCGTGAAAGTAGAGTCTCAGCCAGACTACCTAGAGACTGTCCCTGAAAATGTGAGGTTGAATAACGAAGACAAGGTATGGTCTATATCAAAGTATCCACAAGACCAATACTTATGCTACGCCTGCAGCGAAAAACGCTGGAAGCGGAGATTGCTACCTTAGAGCTGTCCAAGGAGGCGTTTAGTAAACTAAAGTAAATAGTGACGACAAATATGTTTTACATAAAAAATCTCAGGGCCGGGGCAAGTCGGAGTCAAATCCCACAACCGGCGAATTGAGCTCGCGAATGTCCTGAACACTCGTCCTCACTGTCTTCGACGATGAAGAGCCTGCAAAAGCGAATTTACAATGTCCTTGGTGCGGCTTCGACCGCCAGCTCACCGACGACAACAACTCGTGCGAGGTCAAATTCTCTTTCGTCATCCAGCCGTCCCTTCCATACAGTCTCCGTTTCGCCTCTGAATTTCTTTGATTCCCCTCCTCCGTCTTCTCCCCGTTCTCCAATACCTTCCTCTAGTCGGTTGCCTGTAGAGGCAAAACCAGCGGAAATCGAAGGTCCGCCACACCCGACTCATGGACAGTCTTCCCAAACCAATGTTTCCCACCCGCCACTTTCGTTGGCGCTCACACAACCCCAATCGAACGGCGGGAGTGCCTTTGTGGGGAATTCTCATGGTTCTTCAGGTCATCCCGCGCTGTTTTCATATTCCCTGACGTCGGTGACAAATCTCAATTCCACGACCTTGAACGGTGCGTGCGCACAACAGCAGCATGTTCAGGCCAAGAAGCATAAGCCAAAGTATCAATTTTATGTTGGAGCGTACGGGATACCCAAGAAGTGTGATCCCTCCACCAGACGAAGACCGATACCACAAAGTGAAGATGATATGGGACTCGCTGTGCAGATTGGAGAGGATGCCTACTTTATCAGGGACGACGCCATGGGTGTAGCTGATGGGGTTGGAGGGTGGGCCAAAGCTAGGTCTCGAGGTATGGAAGTCTTGCACTAAAGTAATTGTTTTGGTTCATTGGTCATTATACAGATATACACTCGCGACGCTCAAATGCTTCAAAGACAACTCCCAGTGCGCTTTTCGCAAGGCGGTTAATGCACTATTGTTCCGCGGAAGTGGAGACTGTGTCTGGAATGCCTGCTCTTACCCCACCCAAAGTACCTCCCATTCGTACACCACCCCGGCTGCCGTTCGCTCTTTCTTCTCCAGTGTCACGCTCTGCACCTACATCTATTCTCATGCCACATGCCACTCCCTGGCAATGGTCGGAGAGCGCGACGCCCTCTTTTTCAACGCCTTTCCTTTCATCTTCGCTTCCATCGCAGCCCACTGCAGTTCCTCCCCGCCCGCAATCATGTAATGATGATATATCAGCACTAGAGGAGGATCTGGAAGAAACTCTTGAAGAACTTTCTGAGGGTATAGATGTGTTGCAAATCTTGGAAAGAGCCTATGACCGCACTCTCAAGGCTCACGTTGTTCCTGCTGAAGAATCATTATCCGATGCCAGTCGGTCCCCTTCTCGCACTCCCTCGGCCCCATTGTCGCTAGATAAGCAGCCCCTTAACAAGCCTATAGACATACCACAACCATCACTGCCCAGTGGAACTGCCAAATGTCGTCCGACGGTGCAGATGGTACCGTTAACGTCAGGATCTTCAACTGCTCTATTGGCGGTGCTTGATCACGTTGGGAAATCCGAGACAATAAGCGATTATAGCAAATTACCGTCCATTTCAACGACGAATTTGGAAGCGGAGGACGGGCATGATACGGTTCTCAAAATTGCGCACGTTGGCGATTGCATGGCCATGTTGGTCAGAGGCGAAGAAATTGTTTGGCGCAGTGAGGAAATGTGGTGGAATGTAGGTCATTTTTTCACCACTTTGGTTTTGAACAAGTCCTGATTACATTTTACAGTTTAATACCCCAGTGCAATTGGGCCCATCTACACCAACAACGCCACGCAGCTCAGCACATGTGTTCACTTTACCTGTTCGTGCAGATGATATCCTGATCCTTGCAACCGATGGATTGAGCGATAACCTTTGGGATGAAGATGTTTTGGATGAGGTCGTTAGGTTCCGCAGAAATTTCCTTGGCCATGATCAAGAGGGGACAGACAAAGTACCCATATCATCCCCGGCTTCTACCGCTGCGGAAAGAGTTCTCCGTCGGAGAACGTTGGCTGGCATGCTCTCAGAAGCGCTATGTTCGCGGGCAAGACGGGCCTCTGAGCGGAGTCACTCCGACCCATTGCAGAGAAGCACTAATGCAGGTGGTGCAGAACTAGACACAGCTGGGGATGATGAAGTACCTTTTGCACGGCGTGCGAGGGAAGCCGGTAAGATATTCAGAGGTGGTAAGAATGATGGTGCGTCGCTATGGGTTTTTAACATTACAAGCTTACTCACGCTGCGCCAGATATCTCTGTCATCGTTGCTGTTATTTCACCTGCTGCAGATCTAGTAGAGGAGACGGTGTCTGCCTAATTATCACCTTGGGTTTGTTATATGTATGTAGATATTGAGCATGGAAACAGATGTAGAGTAACTATGTAATTTATATGCAACACGTGTATATTTGGCGTAAACAGCGCTCAGCCTCCTTACCTCCTACATATATCCTCATCCTCAATGGAACAGTGGTCAAAACTGCAGGCTTCTCTGACCAGCATCGATTTTGCTCAGGCTGGGAGTAAATTCTCGAAATCTCTCAATTCTAGTGTTCAAGCAACGAGGGAGAGGCTCGGCCAAATCGCGCCAGATGAGATTACTGAACTTCCGCAAGGTCGTCATCTTCCAGTAATCCCCTTAAGCCTAACTGAATATACTTTTTAGAATACAAGGACCTTGAGTGCCAAGTGGATGCTCTCAGAGCTGCGCACTTATCGGTATTCAAGTTGAGCTATTGCACACTTTCAGATTTATAGAGTTTATGACTTTCCCATAGAATTGCCAAGGTGTATGAATATGAAACCTATGACTACCCGACTCAAATCCAAGAGTCCTTATCTGAGCTTTCTTCCAACATCGGTTACAATCTGTCCTCGTTTGCTGCAACCAACCTCAAAGGAACCAATCTTCCTATTCCTACCACTCCCACTGAGCGCCCTGTTTCGCAACACAAGACCCTACCCCATGCCCTTGTGAGGGCTTCGGCCTCCGCCTCGAGTGTGATCCGGACTGCCAATCCTAGCAAGGAAGACCGCCTAGGTAAAGCATGCGCGTTGTATGGGCGCGGATGGGAGCAAGTTGCCTCAGCACGTCTTGATCAAGATGCGCACATTCGAGAACATTTTATTCACCCCTGGCAGACTACTCTGAACACCAGCATTGCTGTCGCGATAAAAGCGAGGCAGGCTGTCAAGGCTAGTAGACTGGAGTTAGACGCTGCAAAACAACAGTCAGTAATCATCTGAGTTTAGCATGTACATGATGGGTCTGATTATTCTCAAGGCTTAAGAGTGCCGGCCCTGCGAGACAGGAACAGGCTAGGCTTGAGGTCGAGAACGCAGAGGATGATCTTGTCCAGAAGACAGAAGTCGCGATTACGCTCATGAAAACTGTGCTCGACAATGTAAGCCTGCTTCTGATATTAATCAATATCGCTGTCTCTCTGACAATACCGTAGCCTGAGCCCATAAAAAACCTCAATGAGCTTATCAAAGCGCAGGTAAGTATAGAATATATCATATGCTTGTTCCTTTTTTTACGTGTTGCGCGTAGCTTGTGTTCTTCTCCGCAGCTGCAGAAGCACTTTCGACCGTCCAAGGTGAAATTGAAGAGCTCAGCGTCGCCGCTGAAGGAGAATACAGGTAAACCATTTGCTCCATTGAAGGTTGGCCCTGGTGTAATTTTAACCAATTAGAAAGTCCCGCGATCACTGAAGTGCTGTTGAATTGATGCCAGACAGAGCCTGTTTTGTGAATATTGTACTAGAATCCACCGTAGGTTTGAATGGCCATTGGCAGTTTCTGAACATACAACACTCAGCAGTAGTTACTTTCGTGTCGATTGTCGGACGATAAATCCATTAATGTCATATGTTGTATGGTACATCTGCGCGGGAGGGTACACAACTAAACCTTATACCTGCGACCAGTTTTGCTGAAGAATGTTTGGAGAACATACACCTGCGTTCTGGATGCAATGTTAGTGATAATCATAGAGAAACAGCGGAAGCGTACATGGCCATGGCGACAATAGCCAGGCTCTCCAAGAGCGCGTACCAGAAGAGCCGGCTGCAACACAGTCAGATGGCTTTACGAAGGGTGGTTAGCAACTTACTTTTGCGTTGACTTCACAATGGAAAAGCCACGATTTTCTCGGGTATGGAAACTGGTGAGAAATGAAACAATGAACGATGGCGAGCGTTCAAGGAACATACTAATTTTGCATTCGTTTGATGTTCAACAGCAGGCTGTTTAGTCGGAAGACACTCTCCTCCAGTGCGCTTGTATGTTCGGCAATTTGACCAGGTTTTGCTGGAGGCTCCCGCCTTGGTTCACTTTCCACCATGATGTCAAAGTCAACAAGCTTCTCGGTCAGAGTAGACATGTCGTTTTCGAAACAAAAAGCGTATTCTCCAACGGTATTTGCAGTCAATACGTAGTCCCCTTGTCGTTCGCGTTGGCCATCAAGAATGATGATTTCCTTTGGGTCGCGAACTTCGAAATCAATGTCAAATGAGCCGCCAGATTGAACCTTGTACATGTCAACTTTAGAGGACGTGTGGTTCAAGGACAGCACATACAGCAAAGTAGAACTAGCTCAAATGGGTCAGGATACACTCATCAATTGGTGGTAAGCCACGTACGCCTATCTTTTCTCCGGCCTTATCCACATCCGCATAGAAGCACTGCCTTTCATTGGCAGCAATTGGAGTGGTTAGTGCAGAACATTGCACTGAGATTACAAGCCCGAGAAAGAGGAGCCAAGAGAACGCGCGCATTTGGTGTACCGATGAGAAACGTCACTGGGAATCGGAGCTTGAATCCAAGCATGCGGATGTAGAAAAGGGCGTTCGCTTAGATTGCTGCCCTCATTAACGTATCTTATCTCTTTCCTCCTAATTGACTTCCTGGCAGCAGAAAAGGCGCTCGACGACTTTGGCCGTGGGTGCTTTCTGGTATAATATGAACCAATCTATACCGTGAACGGGATACACTGATTTATTTCACTTGGCTTCTAGACTGGCCTTTCACAGCTTTCACCCTGGATTACTTCCTCTTCTCAGCTGCTAATATGCCTTTCGTCGCTGGCGGCCTGTCGGATGCTTCAGTTCTCAGAGTACAGCCTCCAGATTCTAATGCCAGAACGGGGAGTCCCCCCGATTTGACTTATGGAGAACCTTTGCTGGCCTCGCATCTCGGCAAAGATTGTCGGCCCATGCAAGATGCCATCAACAGTAGCCTTCAACGTCTGAATTCTTCGCCTTTCAAAACATTTGCTTCTATTTTTCCTGCTCAACATCAAGGTTTCGATCTTTACACTTCCACTGCAGCACCATTACTTTGTTCTTATCCGACCGTTTCCAACAAAGAGAATTCTAACCTTTTATGGGGTTCTTCTGGTCGTTATTCACCCACTGTTTCATGCACATATCAATATCCGGCCCATGGTCGCACGCAATCTTTCAGCTCTTCGGCTACTCTGCTCAGCTCTCCGTTTATGTCAAAGGGACTTGCATCTCCTTTATCTCTCTCGACGCCTGTAAAATGTAACAAAGCTGCGGGGTATTTGTCACCTATATCTCATTTCGCGGATCCCTTCGCTTTCATGAAAGACATGGGCTCTCCTCTCGATAACCGCTGCATCTCAGTCTGGCCTTCATCCGACCCTGATCTTTCTCCGGTTATTCGTGCGCGCTCCAACTCCTCAAGCAACACTGAGACATTGCCTAAGTCAAGCGGAAACGAGGAATATTGCCCGGAAGTGTCTGGAACCACTGCACCCATGACACCAAGGCGACACAAATTCAATGGACTCAGCGAACTTTCTATTAGCTCGCATCTGTCACCTCTCGCATTTGAGGGAGGGGTATCTACTACAGGCAGCAACGTTCACGTTAAAGATGGAGGAATGCGGTCCGCACTTAGCTTCAGCCTTTCACCTTTGACGCCGCTTACCCCTTCCTCGTCCCCCGACGGAAGTCTTGGCCTTACCACTCACAAACGCAGGTTGCTGGACTCATCACCTTCACCTTCACCCCGCAAGAAAAGGCGACGTCGCCGTCTCAATTACAGAGATTCAAGCTCGCCCTCTCCTAACGACACCTCAATCAATGATCTATCATGTCCTCAATATACAAACCGTTCTTTCCCTGACATAGAAGTCTCCCTTGAATTTCCGTTATTCTATAGACGCTACCCGCTGAGTGCCTATGTGCAGCTAGGAGGGGAAATGTATGTCTTATACTCTTAAAGTCATCGGCAACACTAATCATCACAAGCTCTCCTTGCTCTCTTTTCGGTGTTAAACATCCGGGTGGCAGCTACAATCCTCCTAGAAGCCCATGTGACCTGTACACACCTCGATTTGTACGTGGAAAAGGAATTGAGAAGCTGGGCCTTTGTCCAATTTGCATTGAGAGTCCACGCCGTGGAGGATGCGGTAGAGCATTGTGGCTCGCCATGAAATTCTCGGCATTCAAGTAGTGAGACACTGGCAGACGTTTTCAGCCGAATACGAAGCTAATGATGTGATAGCGTATCCAAGATATTTTCTCTACACGCTCGTCCAACTAACTTGTCTGTCCTAAAGCTACCACATGCAGTATTCGCATGGTGCGTCTCGCATCTTGTTCCATTTCATTCTAACGATGGGCATAGGTATTTCAGCGTCGACAGGACTTCCATTTGCTCCACCAACAGCTTTCAGGACAATAAACAGGTCAAATCCAGGCAAGAAGGAAAAGGGATCCATTCGCCAAGGTAAATGTCATAAATGTCTCAAGTGGGTAGCAATCGAAGGGGTCAAGGTTATGGAAAGCAAAGTATGTTCAACTGTTGAGAAAATGTGTTGCCTGGATTTATGTACACAATTTTCTAGGTGAAAGAGATCTACTGGTTAGTATGCCGCTGTTCGAACACATGGAAAACAAACTAACCCTGTATAGGTGGAAGCATGCCGCTACTTGCCATCAAGGGCCCAGCGCAAGGAGCACTGATGTGTACGAGAAAGATTTCGTATACAAAAAGCTCTTAGATTGTGCTGCTGTAAAAATGTAGGAAGTTGTAGAATCACATGACTGCGTTGCTGTGTACCATTCTCGGCAGAGCGATTGTTGAATGTTTTGAATAGCGGGTACACGAACACGTGTGTTACCTTGCTTGCAAGGGCTGCTCCTCCATAATTGAAGTGAGACTTTGCTCACCCGGTCTGATCTGATACTTCCGGTTTTTTCCCTCGGGTGTTTGTCTGTTGTTTGTCCCATGTGCCCTTCACTGTTTCTCATGCTCTGTTTGTTACATCATATGAAGCAGCACGGGTTGTGTAATATCTTATGGATCTATGATCCTTCTATCTCAATTCATGCAGTGCAATACACCGAATCAACTTTGGATTGGTGTGTACACGAGGTGAGTGAGTAAAAGTAAGTATTTACATGTGTTAGTCGCACGAGATTATGTAATCTACTTACTATATGCGGTATGTAGTATATAAAACAATGCCCGAAGGCATAAGTGTCGAAATAGGACTATGCAGCAGCGCAGGTCAAGAGTGAGTATGGAACATACTCACATGTGGGTAAGGAAGCTTAGTAGTAATGGTAGGAGGGAAAGGAACGATTACATTCTTTAGTCTAAGGGTACAGTTTATATACCTATCTAAAGAGTGCACAGACCATGTATCACATGACTACAATTAGTAAGAACCGCAGTCAATGACACAAGCATTATTATGTATCTCGGATAGAGATCCGTGATATTAGTAATTCCCTATTAGTAAGTCTGGATAGATATCCGATCCTTATCCAATCTTATCTATTAACATAAACATCTATAGATTCGACACACCCCCTTGCTAAGTTATTGACGATTGTCTTTAACTATTAATCCTAGCTTGGAGTGTAAATATTTAAATTTATCAAATAACAGATTTTTGGTAAGTATATCTGCAATTTGTTCTTTGGTTGGAATATAGTAAAGGATTATTTTTCCTTCTTCTATACATTCTCGAATATAGTGGAATTGTATATCAATGTGCTTTGTACGTTTTTCAGTGGTTGGATTACTACCAATGAATATAACACCTTGATTATCACCACATAATATTGTGGATTCAATATTAAAACCTATCTCTGTATATAGATTTTGAATCCAAGATATTTGACGACTTGCGCCAGATAAAGCCATATATTCGGCTTCTGTTGAGGAATGGGCAAGTGTTTTCTGTTTTCTGGATTTCCAAGAAACAACAGATCCTGCCAATTTAACAACGTAGCTAGTGACTGATTTTCTATTGATTGGATCACCAGCCCAATCTGCATCAGCATAAGCTATAAATCCTTCTTTGGATTTTCCATCATAAGTTATTTTAGCATCTAAGGTAGATGCTACATAGCGAATGATATAGAGTGCTTGTTGTATATGTTTCTCAGATGGATTAGCTGAGAATTGTGACATATGTATAACAGCGAATTCAATA
Organism: Amanita muscaria Koide BX008; assembly: GCA_000827485.1. Classification (NCBI taxonomy): domain Eukaryota; kingdom Fungi; phylum Basidiomycota; class Agaricomycetes; order Agaricales; family Amanitaceae; genus Amanita; species Amanita muscaria. The sequence continues at coordinate 91,916 of KN818333.1, forward strand.
TCTGGCCTTGTACCAAGTGCCAAATAAAGTAACGATCCTATTATTGATTGAAAATATGATTGTTGTTCAGAAGTGCAAGTTTCCTCGTTTTCTTCTGTAACGCAACCAGTAGGTAAAGGTGTTCTAACTGGTTTGCAATTATGTTGACCAAATCTTTTAACAACTTTAAGTGCATAGTCATTTTGGTCTATTGATAATTTCATGGAATGTTTATCCCGTAATATTCTCATTCCGAGATATTCTTTGACTTTTCCTAAGTCACGACGTTCCCACATTTTCATGAAGCGATCTTTAAGACTTTTTAATGTAGTCTTGTCATCACCCATGAAAAGTACATCATCAACATAAAGTACAACGACTGTAGTTGATTTTTTATTATTGGAAATGTAGACGCCTGTGTCAGCAAGACATCTTTCGAATCCTAATTCCTTTAAGCTTTTATGGGCTTGTTTATACCAAGCTAATGAAGCTTGTTTAAGACCATATAATGCTTTCTTTAATCGATAAACTTTGTGTTCCTGTCCTTTTATGATGAAACCTTCTGGTTGTTGCATATATATTTCTTCATCTAACTCGCCATATAGAAAGGCGGTTTTAACATCAAGTGCTTCTATTTCCCAGTTTTCAAGCGCTGATGTTGCCAGAAGCAGTCTAACCGTTTCGAATCGGGTGACTGGTGAAAATGTTTCATCATAGTCTATACCAGGTATTTGGCTAAATCCCTTGGCAACTAAGCGTGCATGTTTTCTGCTGTCGGATTTTATCGCATAAACCCGGCGAGTCAGCGACCGCCGACACCTTACTGATTTGCGATCTCTCGGACAATTAACTAATTCCCAGACATCCCTGTCTTTTAATGATTTAATCTCTTCCTCCATGGCTTTGTGCCATTCACCATACTCCTTTTTATCCTTTTTCAATATGTCGGGTACATCCTTGTAGTGAACAGGAGCCAGAACCTTTGATAATTCTGTCGCTTTTGATAAGAGGTAAAACAAGATCTGATTTTGATCCCCCCTTCTTAGCAACAGCGATATATTCTGTTCAACAGAATCTATCTGTCTAGGTATTTGTGGTCTCAACTGCGTTACTGTCCACTGTCTGGCTTTTGTACCAGAAGGCCGTTGACCAGTTTTAGAACCTGAAGGTTGTTTCGAGAGTTCTTTTTCAATTTCAACAGGACGTCTAGGTCCATATGAATTGTCAGGTCTAATATTAGGCTTAGGATTTCGCGTACTTCTTCACAAAGGACGAGGTGCCTGAGGCTCAGGCGAATCCCTAAAAGGATTTTCCTCAGGAGTTTGACTCCTTTCCGGAGTTACAGGTCTAGTATCCTGTTGTGGAACAGGAGATCTAGGTGGTGAATATCTTTGTTCATCATCAGAGTTTGAGGGCTGCTGTCACCTCAAGGGTGCTCTACTCCGATCTCTAGGAGGTGGAATGTCTAATTCTTCAATCTCTGGGTCAGAATTGTTTTCCTCATTGTCCGGATAAAATAATTCAGTGGTATCATCCCTGGTTGGATGTAGTTTATCGTGAGATGCTTCATCATGGTTCTTACTTCTTGGGAAGTAATTTTCGTCAAACTTGGCTTGTGTACTCAGAACAATAGTATTGTTCGAGTTCATAAATTTATAAGCTTTCATATCATTTGGGTAGCCTATAAATGTCATAAATTCGGCCTTAGCCGTTAATTTATCTTGACGTTTTTCTCTGGGAGTATATACCCAGGCAGCACAACCAAAGGTTCTGAAGTGCTTAACATCAGGTTTCTGTTTTAATAATAACTCGAATGGAGTTTTCCAGTTGGCTCTTCTTAATGGTGTGCGATTATAAACATGAATAGCAGTATCCATGGCAAAATTCCACCAGGATTTTGGACAATACGCATCCAGACGCATACATTCTGCTTTTTCAAGTATAGTGTTATTTAATCTTTCAGCACGACCATTTTGTTGATGCATATGAGGAGTACTAGTCTGATGCACTATTCCCTTTTGTTTAAGGAAATTCTGGAAATTTGCAGACATAAATTCTCCGCCTCGATCTGATCTGAACGTCTTAACTGTCATGCCATATTGGTTTTCCATCAAGGATAGCCAATTTTTAAACATGTCAAACGTGTCTGATTTGTGTTTGATTGTAGTGATCGATGCGTATGATGAGTAGTCATCAAGAATCATTAGAACCCATTTAGCCTTATGATAAGACTCTATAGGCATTTCTAAAAGGTCCGCATGAACCAACTCAAGTGGCTGTGAAGCTCGCTTGGTTGATTCTTTGAAATGTTTTAAGTGCATTTTCCCTTTAGTACACCCCCTGCATATCTCATCTTTAGAGGGCCAATCTATCTCATCTGAGAAACCTTGTACATTTTCTTTAACGTGTCTTAAGACATTTTTGGATGGATGTCCATAACGTCTATGCCAAGTGTCATACGTGATGTTATTTAAGATTTCTTTTGGGATACTATCCTGTAGTAATCTTTCGAGTGCATCAAGAGGTGATTCCTGCTTAAATTGCACAGGCTGTCTGGGATATATAATCCTAGATTGAGCCTAATGGATCGAATCATTTAAATGCAAAGGATAACCTTGCAAGCAAACTCGTCCATTTTTATCACGAAATGTAGAACCATTTATGTCACCTGTTACTTTAAGACCACTTTTAAATAATGTCCCTTGGGACAGTAGTCTTTGTCCTGTTACCGGTAGATAGCATACTGGAGATAATAATAGGGTGACTGTTCCATCATCCATTTGATGTTCGATTCGAACAGTTCCTTCTCCCATGACAAATGTCTTCGCATTTTTATTTGCGGTGTTTAATGGGATAGGTACTTTATGTGGAGTGTAAGACTCAAAGTCTTCGATATATGGAGTAAAATGATGTGAGGCACCACTATCAATTAGCCATAATGCGGGTTTTGTGTTTTTAATGTGAACACATGTGGGACATTTGCAATTACTTATCATTTGACTATAAGTTCTCACTAGGGTTGGACAAGGGTCGGACATACCCTGGGGGTAATGACAAGGGTCTTGGGGGGGTGAGGGTAGGGGTAGGCATTTTGAAAACCCCCCCTCACCCTTACCCTTTTTGGGGGTAGAGGGGTATACCCTTGACCTTTTGGGGGGTAGAGGGCATCAGCAAAAGTTCACTTGACTTAAGCTCTGTCCCTACCCCATGACCCTAGACTGGTCACTGGTCACCTTCAGCCCCTAGAACAGCCCCTAGAACAGCCCCTAGA